>PVKE010007916.1:0-49216 GCA_004027555.1 Craseonycteris thonglongyai
TCTTGTGACTGTGTTATTTGACAACTGTAGGTCTTGTATCGCCGACATAATCTCACGCTTGTTAGAATATTCCTCAAACAAACAATCGGCAGCAGTCAGAAATGCTTCTTTTAACAATTCACCATCCTGGAAAGGTTTTTTCTTCTTTGCGAGCATGCGAGAAATTTTGAAAGAAGCAATGGTTGCCTTTTTAGATTTTTCCACATGTCTAGTGAAAACAGTCTGTTGAGTACGTAGTTAAACTTAATTTGAGTTGATTTATTTTTTTCTTTCTTACTTCAGATTTAAGTGAATAATTCGTATCAAAAGTGGTATGACTTGTCTGAAAGTGACGTTCAACGTTATGTTTTTTCGGCACTGCAATACTACTGCCACACAACAGGCAAACGCATTTACCTTTTAAATTAATGAAACAATATGATTCCTCCCAGTCTGTGTTAAAATTATAGATTCGTTTTCTCTTATTTGGTCCACTCATTTTAGGACGAAAAAAATAAAAACAAAAATAGTTATAGAACTACAATATCATATCAAATTGTCACCATAATAATAGATTACCTACCTCGCTCTTAGTTCATTTAAAATCAAATATATCAAAACACTGTGATCCTAGCTAACCGTCACGACCCGATCAGTCCAGCAACCGCAATCCAAATGGCAACTTGGCGTCTCCCGGTTGGGTGGAGGAGAGTTTAAAGAGTTCAGCGGCTAAACAAGACGTGACATGTACAAAGGCGAAAGCTAGGGAAAAACTTATACATACGATATCGCAAACATACCAACGAATATAATAAACCTGTGTAGATACTCAAACAATATTTTAAAATTCTAACAAATGTATAAAAATAAATTATAGTTTTACTTAGTGTTTATGAAAAACTTCTGATGCGGTCAAATAATGGCGGGCGCACACCAATCGGGCTGTGGGCGCCATGGCGCCCGCGGGCACAGGGTTGGGAATCCCTGCTCTATTGATATGAACATTACTCTCAATCTTTTATCCATGATGATATTGCTCTCAATATTTTATCAAGGATATGCTTAAAATTTTGACTTATTCTAACACTCTGTCAGATTATTATACTAGAAGTTCATTAAGTGACATGTCTTAAGTGATGATTGTCTGATAGTAATGCTAAATGATTAAATTATTCAACTTTCAGAGTTGTACTTATCTATTAAAGGTATATGCCCAGAGCAAGCCTAAATATTTTTCACAATAGCATACAGCTGTTAGTTTTCTCTCCAGCAATATTTGGTAAATTCCCTCCTTTGTCTATTCCCTGTAGGTCCCAGAATGACCAACACATGCTTCCTTTCTGGATGGACCTTTGTTCCATGTTTGACTCAAATAAGACTCTGATATTTCTGGACATCAGTCAGAGCTTCCTCAGTACCTCATCAGTGAGGATACTTTGTGAAAAAATAGCCTCTGCTACCTGTAATCTCCAGAAAGTGGTGTAAGTAGAAGCTAATCTCCAGATTAAAACCCCTAAATCATGACCAAGCTTATCAGAGTAGTTGAATTTTTTAAAGATTTATTTTTATTGTTTTTGACAGAGAGAGATACAGAGACAGAGAGAAGGGGGAGGGCCCAGAACAGTCTCCATGGTTGCACATCATTGGTTTTTCCACATGGTTTCATTCCACAGGTGGGCGGGGCTGCACAGGGCAGGAACTGAGCCGGGGTCTTGCCCCGATGAGAACTGAACTGGGGGCACTCCCCAGTTCAGCATGTGGGTCCGCACAGGCCGGGGCCAGGATTCTATCCTTGGTCCCTGGGGCTGTAAAGTGAGCGCTTAACCCACTGAGTCATCCCGGCTTCCCGGTAGTTGAATTTTTGTCCCAGACTCCAACTGCATACTCAGTGTACAAGGAATTGAGATAGTCCAGTCCTTAAATTTGTCTACAGAGAAAATCACATAAAGTAATTTTTCCCAACTTTTTATTGTGGCAAAATATGCATAACACAAAATTTACCATCTTAACCATTGTTAAGAGTGGAGTTCAGTGGCATTAAGCACATTCACATTGTTATGCAACCATTACTACCATCTGTCTCCATAACTCTTCATCTTGCGAAACTGAACTCTGTGCCCATTAAATGATAATTCCCTATAACCCCTTCTCCCCAATCCCTGGCAACCACAATGAGTGTTTTTCTTTCTTGGTGTAAAGAACAGCCCTGGCCCACCTAGGGTTACACCATTGACCACATGATCCTGTCTAAATGCAAGGCCATTCCTTGGACTCAAAGATATTCAGCAGGACATAGTGGCCCGTTCCCGCCACTTCCTGGAAAAGAGACACACCCCTTCCTTATCTTTTCCAAAAAGCCATAGAACAGCTTTTGTCTGGAGCAACAACTCATGACTGACTTCCCCTTGGCAAAAGTTTGAGATGACTAAAGAAACTGGAGCTTCTAATAGTCAAGGGTACAAAGTTCACATATTCAAAATGAATAAGTTCTGTAGATCTAAGGTACAACAATGTAATGGTAGTCAACACCACTGAGTTGTACACCTGAAATTTGCTGAGAGAGTTGATCTTAAGTATTCTCACCACAAAAGAAAAACAGGAAACGGTAGCTGTGGGAAGTGATGGATATTAATTGTGGGGATGATTTCACCAAGTACATGTATATCAAAATATTGTCATGTACCTTAAAAACAAGGACTGTCTGGAAAGTATCCAGCCATGGAATATGAAAAATAGAGAAATTTATGCCTGGATTTTTATGGACAGCCCTCATATATACAACTTATATTTGTCAATAATGCCTCAATAAAGGTTAAAATATTTTTTAAAAACTAGTTGCTAATATTTAAACATACTGCAGCCCTTTGTTTCTATATACAGGCAGTATAGCTAGAGAAACTCAAGCTCTCATCTTTGTTTTCTTTGCCTTAGCCTCAAAAATATTTTCCCAGCTGATGCGTATCAGAATTTCTGCATCGTTTTTGGTGGTCATGAGACTCTAACACATCTGACCCTTCAAGGAAACGAACAGAATGATATGCTTCCTCAATTGTGTGTGGTCTTGAGGCACCCAAAATGTAATCTGCAATATCTCAGGTATGTCATACCATTGCTAAGAACCTTCAACATATAAACAGAACTAAGGCAAACCTATCCAGCAATTCTATGTAAATTAGAGAAAACATTTATTCTAATTGGAAACAGTACCACTCAGACCACATGTCCCAGAATAGAAAATGGCTGGAGTTTAGTTTCCACTTGCATTGACCACTGAATAACCTGTACTGAATAACCTGGACAACTGTACATGACAGCCCTGAGTCCAAAGAAACACCTAGAAACTGGATACCATCTTCCATTAGGGTTCATTTTTTGGTTTGTGTTTCTCCTGTGTCACAATTCTACCAGCTACTGGCCTCATCTTCCCAGGTAAGGACACTTTAAGAACATCAGGTATTCCCTTTCCTGGTCTTTTTCCGGTTTGAGAGATGTCTCCTTGGAAAGTTCTCCATGTGGTTGCTCTGCTGACAATTATCATTCATTATTGGGTTCCACTGATCCTCATGTGACCACATTTGAGTAGTAACAGGAACACAATTTAAGGTGATCTAGTGGACTGACTCAAATTGGGGCTCTTCCTCTAGTGATGATCCCTGGCTACTTGACTAGTTGTCTCCCATCAATAGAATGGAATAATGTCCATCTCACAGAAATTGAGGACTGAATGCAATCACACCCAAGCATATACACATTCAATAGTAGCTATTAATACAGTCATCACTGACCATCACTAATGACCTTCCTTTCTTTTCCTGTGAGGATTCACCAGAAAAATAAATTGTGTCACTTGAAGATTTGGGTGACTAATTTGTTCCTCAGTGAATAAATAGGTACCAAAATGAAAGGAGACGACTACATATAAGTTCAGCTTATTTTATTGGATGCAGTCAACATTCTACCTTGTGTTCTAATTCTCTACTTACCTTTGCTTTACCTATTATAGTTCAGACTCTAAGCAAAGGAAGTGGTTTAGCTGAATTTTCATGAATTTTAGCTATGTGGCATATATTTCCATTGGCATTTCATGTGAATTATCAATTTTAAACACTTGACATAAAGGTATGACTTATTTCCAACTTAAAGATGGAAATTAGATTTAATTAAATGAAGTACCTTGACCACATTTTTATATAAAGTAAATGAAATAAACAATATTTTAGCAGCTTCTCACCCAATGGCCATGATGGTATACATAATTTCCCAATAAAATTCCATTTGCCCATAAGAATATCTGTCTCCAGAAACTGAATATGGGTGCCATTGTTACATAATACACTTGATTGACTGTTTTTCTAAATGTTAGTTCTCAATATGTAGACCAACAGTGGCAGCACTACCTAGGAACTTACTAAAATGCAAATTCTTGGGTTTCACCCAGATCTTCTCAGAGTGTAGGTATATGGCCCAAGAATTTGTTTTAACACACATTCTGGGTAATTGCATCTTTTTTTTTTTTTAACATATTTTTATTTATTTATTTTTATTTTTGACAGAGAGAGAGAGATACAGAGACAGAGACAGAGAGAGAACTGAACTGGGGGAGCTCCCAGTTCAGCATATGGTTCCGCACGGGCCGGGGCCGGGATTCGATCCCTGGTCCCTGGCGCTGCAAAGTGAGCGCTTAACCCACTGAGCCATCCCAGCTTCCAATTCTGGGTAATTGCAGAACACCTTAAAACAGAGATCACTGGACTCTACAACCAGAGTTTCTGAGGATTTGCATTGCTAGCTGGTTGCCAAATGATGCTTGGGCAGCTGGCCCTGGGACCACACTGACTGCTCTGGATCAGTTAGTCCAGGATGTAACATAGTAACATAACTGGAGTAGAGTGAGGAGTGAAACTGGAGACAACTATTTGGTGTTGGGTTTTCAAGAATGACTTGTTTCCATTTCTGCTACAGGTTAGTATCTTGTTCTGCCACTGCTCCGCAATGGGCTGACCTCTCCTCCTCCCTTGAAATCAACCAGTCCCTCAGGTGCTTGAACCTCACAGCAAATGAGCTCCTGGATGAAGGCGCCAAGTTGCTGTACGTGGCTCTGACACACCCGAAGTGCTTCCTGCAGAGGCTGTCGTAAGTCTCTCTCTCTCTCTCTCTCTCTCTCTCTCTCTCTCTCTCTCTCTCTCTCTCTCTCCCCATGGAGCATCTTCCAGTTTTAGATCTAGGGCCACACAGAGAAGACCAATGGTAATACCCAGATTTTCTGGACAACCTGTATAGGACCTGCTGATATAGACCCCTAGTTCCCATTATTGGTTCCAGGGGTCTCATCCTTCTTTCATTCCTGCTCTTCGTGACTGTGATCACTATCACGTGATTAAGAGAGATGTGGAATTAACCAGCAGGGCTGTAGCTGAGGACTCTACTAGCATCTGGAGACAACCAAAAAGGTTGGGCTTTGGAAATGTTCTCACAATCTTACCATATGTATGATGCTTTTGCAGGTTGGAAAACTGTCATCTTACAGAAGCCTACTGCAAGGAGCTCTCTTATGCTTTGATTGTCAACCAGAGGCTGACACACCTGTGCTTGGCAAAAAATGCTCTCGGGAATCACGGGGTAAAACTTCTGTGCGAGGGCTTAAGTTACCCCAAATGTCAGCTACAGACTCTGGTGTAAGTCCCTGCCGGCCGTGTGTGTGTGTGTGTGTGTGTGTGTGTGTGTGTGTGTGTGTGTGTGTGTGTAGTTTGACATGGTTTCACTCCACACAGGTGGGTGGGAGGCTGCATGGGGCAGGAACTGAACTGGGGGCCTCCCACATGGGAGGCAAGAACCTTCACCACTAAGCCATCTCAGTGGTTACCAGTTGCACTGCAGTTTAGCATATGGGGTTTGCACAGGCCAGGGCCAGGAATTGAACCCCGGACCTCGTGATTGCATGGCAAGATTGTAACTGCTGAGCTATCTTAGCATCTCCCAGGTTTGTTTGTTTTTAATGTATGTTCTTGGAACTATGAATGTAACATAAACTCTACCTGCAGTTGGGTGTAGGTGTCATTATTTTCGAATAAGCACAATATACTCCTCTTGTAAATACCAAAAATCATAACATAAATTTTTAGATAGAATTGGGGCTACACTGTTTCTATTCAGAAATTCTAGTCATTGTTAGCATGTCTGCTATTCTTGCCACCTACAAAATCACCTCCAATAGTTAGTAACTGTCAACTTTTCTATAAACTAGTCTTAATCTCAGCTAGGCCTCAAAGCACCCAGTTTCTCAAAGACTTATGGACACACTCAATAGTTTGGTGGTTACCTGAGGGGAGGGGAAGGGAGGAGGGGGGAGGGAGAGTAGAGGGGAGAGCGGGCAGTGGGCACCAGATATATGGTGATGGAAGGAGAGCTGATTCTGGGTGGTGAGCACATAATGCAATACATAGGTGATATAATGTAGATTTGTACAACTGGAAACTATCTAATTGTTACCAATCAATGTCACCTCAATAAATTTAACAATAAAAAAAAGCACCCAGTTTCTGAAAACTACTTACTCACTTAAAATTTCATGAAGTATTTAGTTCATGGTTGGAGAGAGGCAAGAAGGAAAGGACTTGTTCCCTACCTATCTAAGCCCCCAAACACTATAATAATACTAAGTTCCTGGGGATGCCAGATGACTCAGCAGGTTGAGCACTAGTCTTGCACTCTAGTCCCTTGAGGGAGGCTCCCAGCCCAGTTCCTACCCTGCAAAGCCCTACACCCACCTGTGTGGAATAAAACTATGTCAAAAATTGATAACTGGGGATGCCAAGATGGCTCAGTGAGTTAAGCACTTGTCTTGTAGCCCCAGGGTCCAAGGATCAAATCCTGTCCCCAGCCTGTGTTGACCCATATGCTGAACTGTGGTGTGCCCCCAGTTTGGTACTCACTGGGGCGAGCTTCCTATGTGGGAGGCTCCTGGCCAGCTCCTGCCCTGCACAGCCCCAAGCCCACCTGTAGAGTGAATCTATGTAGTAAACTAATGACATCCAACTATAGAGACTGCTCTGAGCCCTCACCTCTCTCTCTCTCTCTCTCTCTCTCTCTCTCTCTCTCTCTCTCTCTCTGTGTGTGTGTGTGTGTGTGTGTGTGTATGTCAAAAACAATAAAAATAAATCTTTAAAAAAAACTGTTGGCAGGGCTGTGTCCCTTCCTGGAGATTCTAAGGAATCCATTCCTTTGCGCATTTGGGCTATGGTCAGATTTTGGTTCTTTGCAGTTGCAGAACTGAGGTCCCTGTGTCCATGCTGGCTGAAAGCTGAGAGCTAACCTCATCTTCTAAAGGCCACTGCATTGCTTGGTTCCTAGCCCTCTTCCTCCATCTCCAAAACCAACAACAGGGAGCTGAGTCGTTACATCTCTCTTCACTTCAGCAAGAAAGTAGTCATAGGATTAGCTTAAGCCCCTTTGTATAACCCAAGATAGTTTCACCACCTCAATTTCTTACTCTTACTGTCATCTTCAAAGTTCCCTTTGCCATGTAAGGTCACATAGTCACAGGTTCTGGGGATTAGGACACAGGCATCGCTAAAGACCATCAGTCTACCTATGGCTACTGAGAACTTCAGTCATTTCTGGTTTTCCGCTAATATAACTAAGTTCAGAGCTCTAATAGTAAAGCAGGAAAAAGTTTAAAAAAAAAGTTAAAGTGAAATGCCACTGATATTCTATATAGTTGGATAATTATATCTAGTAACTAGTACCAGATATGTCTGGATCAAAGCTGGTGCCTTCCACATGTAAGATACCGTCTTTCTCATAACTTGATTTAGGAAATATAATTAGGCACTTCCCATAGTAGAGAGTGGCAGGCCAAGGCAAGCATGAAATTCTCTGCCCCACAATTAGAGTAGAAATAATATTTTTAAAATAAAGTAATATAATACAGATCACCTGCATTGGTTTCCTATTGCTTCTGTAACAAATTATCACAAACTAAGAAGCTTAAAACAACACAAATCCATAATCTGAAAGTTCTGGAAGTTGAAAATACAAACGGGTCTCACTGGGCTACAGTCAAGCTGTCAGCAGGGCTGCGCTCCTGGGAAATCCAGGGCAGAACCTGTGTCTCACCTTTTCCCTTTTCCAGCCGTGGAAGCCACCCACGTCCCTCAGCTCATGGCCCCTTCTGTCTTCAAAGCCAGGAGGTAGTGTCTTCCAATGTGCTCTGTCTCCCTCATCACATGTCTCCCTGCTGAGTTTGACTCCCTCGGCTCCTCCTTATAAGAGTCTTTGTGATTACACTGAACCCACCCAGATGATCTCCCCATTTCAAGATCTTAAACTCGGTCATATCTGCAAAGTCCCCTTTCATGAAATGTAATGGATTTACAGAGACCAGGCATTAAGACATCAACATCTTTGGTGGGCAAAAGAGAGACATTATTCTGTCTGCCATACCACTCCATGATTTTATTTCCATGTATCCATTCTAATTTTGTTTCAAACCCATGGCTTAAGGCCAACAATCATTTTGGTGTATCAGTCAGAACTAACAGAGTTTTTGTCTTCATGTGATTGATTTCTAGGTTATATTACTGCAGCATAACCAGTGGTGGCTGTATTAATCTCTCAATGCTTCTCCAACAAAATTCAAGCCTTACACACCTGGATCTGGGGCAGAATCACATCGGAATTTCTGGACTGAAGCTTCTGTGTGAGGCTTTGAAGAAACCACAGTGTAACCTAAGAGGTCTATGGTAAGTTATGTTTAATATCAGTGTAGTAAGTCCCCCCAGCTCTAATACAAAACAATGGAATATATTCAATTGTGTGTTTTTAAAATCTACTAGGATAGCATTTCCACACAAAAAATAATTTTTAATTCAGAAATTTGTACAGAGCCATAGAAGACCTCGAATACCGTAGTCAAACCCTAACATAAAACAACAAAGCTAGAGGCATCACAATCCCTGATTTAAAACTATATTACTCTTCAAACTATAGTAATCAAAACAGTATCGTACCAGCGTAAAAGCAGATGCATAAACCAATGGAACAGACTAACGAGCCCAGGGATAAACCCCGTGTGTATGGTCATCTAATCTTTGACAAGAACACCAAGAATTCTCAGTAGGGAAAGGATAATCTCTTTAATAAGTAATGTTGGGGGATGCCAGGATAGCACAGCAGGGTGAGAGCTTGACTTGCAACCACGAGTCTGGAGACCAAATCCCAGCCCCAGCCCGTGCAAGCCCATATGCTGAACTTCAAAGCAACTGGTAACCACTGGGATGGCAGCAAAGGTTCCCACCTTCCATGTAGGAGGCCCCCAGTTCAGTTCCCACCCCTCATGACCTCACATTCACCTGTGTGGAATGAAACTATGTCACAACTAATGATGTGCAACTATGGATAGTGCTGTGCTCTGGGCCCTCCCCCTTCTCTCTCTCTCTCTCTCTCTCTCTCTCTCTCTCTCTCTCTCTCTGTCAAAAACAATAAAAATAAATAAACAAATCTATTTTTTAAAAAGATGATTTTATTTACTCAGAATAAAATCCTTCATGTGTCACCTTTTATTCCTTTTTCTTTTCAAATATCAAGTCCAATCCTTTTTGAAATCCTGCTACCCTCTTCTAGATATCTACAAACCCTGCCCTACACACACTTCTAGTAACATGTGGGTTGTTGTAGAGCAAGCTTGTCCAACCCAAGCCCACAGGCCACAGGCAGCCCAGGGCGGCTTTCATTGTAGCCCAACACAAATTTGTAAGCTTTCTTAAAACATTATGAAAATTATGCAGATTTTTTTTTTAGCTCATCAGCTATCGTTAGTGTTAGTGTATTTTAAATGTGGCCCAAGACCATTTTTCTTCATCTAATGTGGCCTGGGAAAGTCAAAAGATTGGACACCCTGTTGTAGAGCTTTCAAATTAATCTATATTTTGCCTTTTTGTTGTTGTTGTTCCTCTACCGTTTTTCAACCAATCGGTAAGACTAGCTTCTACAGTGTAATTCTTGTCATCCTTCTGATCAACTCCCTCAGTGATTCCCCATCTCCTTCCAAGTAAAATCCTAAATTTACAATGGCCTAAGGGTTTTATGCAAGCTGCCCCCTCTTATCTATGACCTCATCTCCTACAACCCTCCCTGGGTCACTCTCAAGCTAGCTGCCTTGATGTTGTTTTACATGCTAATCATATGCAACCTCAGAGCCTTTGTACAAATTATTATTCTGCCTGCAGAGCTCTACTCCAGCTCTCTTTCTGTCTTGTTCTCTTCACCCGCTCAGGTCTTCCTCAACCATTACAGTGAATGCCCCCAGATTATAAGTTTACCTCTTTCCCTTCATAACCCTGATTTGTTTGTATATGACACATTATGTTCCTTGCTCTGTTTCCTATTACCAGATGAATCCTGAGGGAAGAGACTTGTGTTGTTCACAGTTGGATCCTCAACACCCAAGAGTGTGCCCGTCATATAGGATGGTTGAGTTAAAGAATGAATTTCTGTGTTTCATCTATAGGCTGTGGGGATGTGCCATCACCCCTTTCAGTTGTGGAGACCTCTCGTCTGCCCTTAGCAGCAACCAAAATTTGATCACTCTGGACCTGGGCCAAAATTCCTTGGGATACAGTGGAGTGAAGATGCTGTGTGATGCCCTAAAACTTCAAAATTGCTCCCTCCGGACACTCAGGTATGATCCTTCCATGCCCCTCAGTGTTTTCTCCTTAACAGATTTTTCTGGGAGCACCTATTACAGGAATTTTTGTAGGCATCTATCACTAACATTCAGTTTTTGTGCATTAATCTTTGGTCACCAGATAACTCTTCTGCTGATTCCTCTGTTGCTTCGATAGGTAAGATGAATAAAAGATGAGACCAAGAAAGAGCTGGGGGGAGGAGAGAAGAAGGAGGGGGGGTATCAAATATATAGTGATGGAAAGAGAGCTGATTCTGGGTGGTGAACACATAATGCAATGTATAGACAATGTAATGTAGAATTGTACACCTGGAATTGTACAATGTAATTGTTATCAACCAATGTCACCCCAATAAATTTAACAATAGAAAGATCACATCATCTAAAAAAAAAAGGATGAGACCAAAATTCAAGCTGAAATCAAGAAGCTGGATTTAGGGCTGATTGTCTTGTTAGGGAAATCAAATTGCAGCTTTCCTGTGGTATTTTGAAAAGAGTTTGTACTGAAGCTGTATTGGTTACAGAGGTCTAGAGAGTCAATGTCAGCTTTACAGTCATGTTCTCTGGAGTAAGTCCATTGTCTAATGGACGTAGTCTATGATAGTAGAAGCTCTTACCAACTGACTGTCATCTACTTGCTCCTTAGAGCAAGTTGTCATTGAGTTCTGTTGTTTACTTGCTACCATGGCAATAAAGAACCATAATAAGGTGGTGAGCACACAATGAAACACATAGATGATATATTACAGAACTGTACACCTGAAACCTATATAATTTTTCTAACCAATGTCACCCCAACAAATTTAATAAAATTAAAAAAAAAAAACCTCTTCCTAGGAGTATGGAAACTTTTAAATTCTCAAATGCAACATAGATCATTGATGACTTAAATGATCATAATTGTGTAGAAGTGTAACAGGGTAAAGAAGCAAAGGGCTGCTAATGGAGGAGGCTGTCCACAGTAGCCATAAATGAGCAGGCAGGCACCTCATGGATCTCCCCTCTGTTTTGAGGGAAGCTGGGGGGAGCTTTGGGAGATAGATACAGTTAGCCTACTGGACTGAAACTGACAAGAACAGAAGCACTAATGAACTAAAACTGGCAAGAATGGAAGTGCTGCAGGCTGACAGATGTGGGTAATTAGCAGTAATGGGCTGTGTAGTTGACAGGGGAAGAAACCCTCCTGTCAATTACTGATGAGGAGGTGTTTGCAGTCTGCAGAAGGCAGGCAGCTAGGCACATCAAGAACAGCAGCAGACCAAGCCCAGCCTTGGGAACATAGATGAAGACGCTAAGCAGACAGCTAGCAGCCAGGGGCCTCAGCACTGGGATCACTGGGCTGGAAAACCAGAGATGGCCCCTCGGTTTCTGTGGAAGTCTGAGATCCATCTGAAGAACTAAACACTAACTGCCATTGCTTCCCAGAAGACAGTGGGCAGAGAAAGGGCAGAGACACCTCTCCTTTCTGCTTGGGCTTTTTTGGACTTTGCTTTCTGCTGCCTCAGAGATCTACATGGAAGATCATTCTGCAGCCTCTAGTCTTCTCCATAGGATGGTGTTGTTAAAAAGGAAAATGGCTCTAGGTACAATCTAGGACAGGTCTGGGGGTGGCAGCAGGGTTATTTCTCTTTGCATGTTGTATGAAATAAAGACCCCTTTCCTTTCTTCCACCCAACCTCCACCATCTTGGGTAACAGGTGCCCTTGCAATAAATGCTTATTCCATGACACAACTCCTATGTCAGTCTATTGGCTGAGAGGCGCAGGCAGCACGATCCTGGACCCTGTTTCCCTCCGGTAACAGAAGAAATATTATATATTTACTTATCATGAACCTCAGTTCTCAAGGTATCTTGCTAGTCAAAACGAAGGACATGTGGAAAATACTAAAGTTTTTTTCTTTTCCTAGCCCCTTTCTTGTGAGTTGACCCTCTTACTTTAGATAATATTGGTAAGTTTCAATGAGGATGTAAAGTCCCCACAAAGACAACATTCGAGCCATTTCCTTAGACCAGCCAAACAGTCTTTCCTGAGTATTTGCATCTCAAAATGAGTGATTCAAGGTGGGGCCTTCTTCCCAAATTGTAGATCCTAGAAAGGCACAGATGCCCTACCCCTGCCCTTTCAGGATTTGGTACTTAGTTCTTTGATTCTATCAGCTACCCTATTTTCTTCTGATAAATCCTTTAAATTAACTATAGTCACTTTCTTGTTTGCAGCTAAAGAACCTTAATATCACAACTCATCCTGAAGCAACACATTTAGATCTGTGTGGTTCTTCACAACCATTTTTTATTTCCTCAATACCTTTGGCCAAACACAGATCTACTGTAGGAATTATTTTTGTTCTGCCACAGACCATGACCAACCTCTGACAATGATGAGTAAGCACAATTACATTTGACTTTGGAGGTCATTTTGTTAAAATTTGAAGCTAGTTGGTCCTAATTTTAGCCAAATTATTTTGACAGCTGAAAAGATACCTACTCAAGCTAAAGATTGCATGAGTGTTTTGTGCTGTTTTGTTTTGTGGTTTTTTTTTCCAGCTTTATTGAGGTATAATTGGTAAATGAAAATTATATATATTTAAGATGTACAATGTGATGTTTTGATAGATGTATACATTTCGAAGTAATTACCACAAGCACTCTAATTAACATATTCATCACCTCACATAGTTACCTTTTTGGGTATGTGGTAAGAATAAGTAAGTTCTATTGTCTTAGCAAATTTCAAGTATACAATACAGTATCATTAAGTAGAGTCACATTGCTGTGCACTAGATCCTCAGAACTTACTCATAACTGAAAGTTTGTTATATGGGCATATTGTGAATTTCAAACAACAAAGTAAAAAAATGATTAATATACTAGCAAAACCAGGACTACAGTTCCAACAAGAAATATGGCAGCTAATATTCTTGGTCTCTTATTTTTATTCATATATTTGCTTTAATTATTGCCTCTTCTCTCCCAGTTCCCATTTCCACATGCACATAGCTGAATATGGTTACCAGCAGGTGAATAATAGAAATAAGGCTGCTATCTATCACATGTTACATAAAGAATGGGCATTAACCCAGAGGGATAAAAAGCTGGTCTGGCTGACTTGGTTCCAGTGTGTATGTCTCCTGGGTCCACCTAGTAGGAGAAGTTGTCAAAGTAAGTTACAGAATAGATAGGTATTAGAACTAGGTCACAGATATATTCATCAAATCCATCTCTCACACCAAGTATAATATGATAATCACCCAAGATTAACCATCCATCCAAAGCTATACCATGGCTTTATACCATTACAATGTTAACTTGTTATCTTTTTTTTTTCCTATCAAAGCAATATAAAACTCTAATTGGCAGTATAGAATAATAAATAAATGTGGTCCCTGCTCTGAAAATCCCTAAAGCATGAGACTTGCAGGTACTTGGGGGTTTGGAATGAATCTCCTTAAAACAACAACAAACTTTTTCTCCCCCATTGCATCATCAGGTTGAAGATAGATGAATCTGATGCTCAAATCCAGAAGCTGCTGAAAGAAATCAAAGAAAGAAACCCACATCTGACTATTGAGACAGATAATCAAAATCCAAAAAATAACAGACCTTCTTCTCATGACTTTATTTTCTGAATTTACCTGGAGTTATTCATTCTCCAATGAATTCATGGACCTTCAAGGTGAAGGTGAACTTCCTGTGAGCCCTCTCAGTGATGTTAGCTACTGAGCTATATGTCATTTTAGCCTTGAGTGTGTCTCTGGCTTGCCTAAACATGCACGATTCACGTAATGCTATTATGGATAAAATGTCTATATCACAACTATGTTGATAAATAAAGGTGAAAGCATTCATGAAGGAGGTTATATTTATTAATGAATTCTAACCAGATGTAGAGGTCAATCTGAAAACCATATTAGAGAAGGTTGAAATAAGAGATGAATGTGATGGTCCACTGAGGGTGCCAAAAGATTCACAATGTGCAAATCAACAATGAGGAGACATTGGCATCCACTGAATTCCTTTCATCCCAAACAGAGGGAGTTCTTGGACAGAAAGCCAAATAGACATTGACTCAAGTGCCAAGAGACCCTGGCCCTCCTTTTTTACAGCTATTGCCCCTATCCTCTTGCTGTCACATTCCACATACACTCTAAGTCCCCTCCTCACTCCCATGATCTATCTCTTCGATACAACCAAGCTTTAGATTCTAATGGAGGCATCCATGGTTATGACCATCTGGTTGATCCCTATCCTGACAACGGTGTGCTTTCTGTGTCTGTGGGAGGGGTGGGAGCGGCCTATGGACAGCTCTGACCCATTGCCATGGGTATTTCTTTCGGCTATGCCAATCTTCCACCAGGAGCCCCGCCAGGAATATTAGAATCACAGCCCCAAAGCATATCCGGACCAGATTGCCCTTAGTGTAGTCCTGGTCGGTGAAACCTGGAAAAATGAAAAGAAATGGGAGCCAGTGATAAGAACTTACCTCCAGGACCCACTCCAAGCCCCATCTTGTGCTTCTTATAGCTGTATCCCCAACTCTGAGATCCTATTTTCTGCTAGCTAGGTGCCAATATCCTTCCTAGAGGATCACTTCCCTCCTCACCAGGGTCAGGGCTAGATGAACTCAATTCCCTAAATACAACTTACATACATCCTCTCTCCATGCACAGACATTACCTGATTATTAACTGTGGAAGAGGAAACTATTATTAGGAGTGAAGAGAGAGATGGAATTTATCTTTCTCTGATGCACTAGAAGATCTCCACCTACCCACCTAATCTTATTGCCCAATTCTGATCTCCATGTGATAATATTTACCCTCCCCTTAAAACTTTATACACAAGGGCCCAAGATTACAGAGCTGTAATTCTGTATAGGGAAAGCCACTGGCTTTAGGTGAAGACATCGGGGTGGGGAGGAAGAAGGTCCAGAAAGGACCACTTACTCACCAGTTGGAGAGCTTGACCCCTTTGGAAAGGCGATGGTATTCCTAGAGGACTCTGAGAATCAAAAAAGGTAAGTGTGAAGGATGGGACCATCTCCACTACCCCAACCCTGAACACATTTGGAGAGCAGAATTCCATGGCTCTAAGAACATGAACTAAGGAGTCAGGTTGTATAGACTTGGATCCCAGATACATCACTTATTATATGAAGAGCCTCCAGAAAATAACTTAATATCTATGAGCCAATTTTTCTATCTTTCCAATGAAAATAATTACATCATTTATATCATAGACTGAAGTAAAAATTAAACTAACAGTAGTATGAGGCACAGTGCTTGACATATAACAAGCATCCCATATATGCTCATCCTTTTTCCTTGTTCCACAAGTTATCTCCTGAGACTTTCCAAGTGTTCAACCATGTACCATGTTTTGGGGACCCAAAGATCCATCAAACACACAGTTGTTGCCCATGTGGGGCTGGCTGCCAGACTACTAGAGGAGACCAAGAAGTGATCATTTTAATACACTGTGAAATTGCTGTTTTAAAGGCAGTCCAAAGGACAATTGAAGAAGCACAGAGGACACTATTAACCCAGCCTGGAGTATCAGAAAGGCTTTCTTGAGGAATTGAAATCATGCGGAAATGGAAAGAAAGGCAGAGCAAGGGGCTTGGATGCAGAATCAAGACAGGATATAAATTATCCAGAAGAGTGTCAACCAATTCCATATGGCTGAGATTAGTATAAGGAATGAAGACTGGAGGAGTCATGTTAGCTAGTCTAAGAGCAAAGAATCTAAAATCGCTGAGCAGTAACTCAGGCTACATCCTGAGGGTGACTGAGAATCCAACAGGGTTTCAAACAGAGGGTGGGAAAAGGAAGGGCCTAAAGAAAGATAGAGTTGAGTGGACCCTATGGGGACATCTAACCTATACTTAGGGGATCTGTCAAAGTTTTCTGTCTTGAAGGAAATGGAGCATTTTCCAGGAAAAGCAAGAAGACAGAACTACAGCATGAGGGAAGCATACTGGCACTGGACTATGGTGGTGAAAGAATGTATTGTGTCCAGGCAGCTGTGATCCATGTGGGGTGAGGCACAGGCTCTACATGGAAGTGATGGGGAACCAGACAACAACCAAGTCAGAAGAGCAATGTGTAGGGATGAGACATGCTCTTCCCATCATAGCCTTGGGTCCCCCGTCTTTGAAATGGCCCCATTATTCAGAATGCTTCTCTATCCCCAAGTTCAGCACCTACCTCCATCATTATTAAACCAAGGGCTACCTTGGGAAGAGTTAGGTGATTTCATGACACAGATTAAAAGCCTACAGCCTTAGATGATAGAAAAAAGAACCCAGTCCTCATACTCCTTTCTGCTGAACTATAAGTGCCTGGTTATATTTTTTAATTCTCTTGGGCATATACCTACAAGTGGAATTGCTGGGTCACATAGATATGGTCATATGGCCATTCTTTTTGAGGAGCCACTAAACTGTTTTCCACAGCAGCTACACCATTATTCATTTCCACCAGCCATGTAGGCGGATTCAAGTTTCCAAATCCACACCAACACTTGTTGCTGTTGCTGTTGTTGTTGCTGTTGGTGGTGGTGGTGGTGGTGGTTGCTGCTGTTATTATTGCAGCCATTCCAGTGAGTATGATGAATTTCATGGTATGTGACTTATATTCCAATTTTTTAAATACAAAGTGGATCAGCGGGTTTGTGTAAACTCAACAGAAGAACAAGCTGATACCAGCCTCTGAGCATAAGAGGAAAATCTAGGCAAAGGGTACATGGGGTCATTTCATAGTATCTTTGTAATTTCCTGTGAATCCAAATCTCAAAATAAAAAGTTTAAAAATTCCAATCAGAAGCACACGCACATGCACGCACGCACACGCACGCACACACTCACCCTCACACTTTGCCTCCTTTGCTGTGACAGCCCCCATACTGCCCTCAGCCCCAAATGTTGGCACAGTCTGGTTCTTTTCAACATACTTCTTGTTCCTCGGGATTTGGGTCCACCCTGAGACACAGGAAATGTCAGAGAGGCCACAGCCTACCACATTAACCCTGAAGGCACTGCTGTCATCTGATTCATCAGCTGAGAGGCCTTTGAAAATTGGGAGAATAATGGAGCTCCCACAAAATGTAGTGCAGTGGCCCTGAGAGCAGCAGCATCACATCCCCTGGGAACTTGTTAGAAATGAAAATTATTGGACCTCACCCCAGACCTTCTGACTCAAACTCTAGGGATCCAGAAATCTGCTCTTTATAATCCCTCCAGCTAATTCTCATGCCTGCTAACACTTGAGAGCCACTGAGCAATGGCTCAGAGGTGTAGGTATCCAGAAATTGTAATCTTATAAACCACTCAGGTACGTCTACACATTAGACATTATAAACCAACCCCCTGCGGCTGGAGAAAAATGGGAGTATGGGGCAGTAGAGTGATACCTATCTACTTCTTATTCTCACCTTTACAAACAGAAATAAGGGATTTTTAAAATAAAGCGAATTTGTAAAAGAGGCAAGTGAGTTAAATTGAGAAATCTGGACAAAGAGGAGGAAGAAAAGAAGGAGTCCACATGCCTTGGACCCCAGACACTGGAGTGAATCCTACAGGACTTACCTGTTACGGAAGAAGGTGCTTCTGTGGGTAACAGGCTGGGGGTTACAGAGGTCCCTGAGAATTCAGAAAAGGAAGGAATTCTGTGCTCTGTTAGCTGTGGGTTCTAAGCAAAAAAAAACACAAAACTAAACATTTCTCTCCCGAGATTGCATCGCTGGGCTACTACGGGTTCAAGGAACATTTGAAAGGAACTCCATGCACATTCTGAGGCTAATGCATAATGACTCTTGCTCCTGCTTGTTGAACCTCAGTTTTGCTCTTTTTCTGGATCTGTGTGACCTGCAACCTTACTTTGTTCCTGGGAGCAAAACGAGCTTTTGTGTCCTGGGAAGTAGAGGAGCAGACAAGAGCAGTGGGATAAGCTTGGGGCAAAGGGCAAGTGTCCCATTGTGGTGGGGGGTGGGGGGAGAGGATGCCTAAGGAACAAAACACAGCCCCACCTCTCTCACCACCCTCCCACCACACTGGCTTTGCAACTATCCCAATATGCCAACTTCCTTCCCACCATAGGGCATTTGCTCATACTATTACACCCACCTGCAACCCATCCACCTACCCCACCCACCTGGTTAACTTGTACTCTGTTCTAAGATCCACATCAAACACTGATTGCTCAGAGGAGCCTCCCCTTCCAACAGCACGATGGACTTCTAAGTGACAGTGTTTATCACAGTCACAATTATTAAGGTGACCAACTTTTTTCCAATGAAAAGGAGGACAGCTGATTCTGGGTGGTGAGCACATAATGCTATGCATGGGTGATGTGGACTTGTACATCCAGAAACTAATTGTTACCAATCAATGTCACCCCAATAAATTTAACACACACACAAAAAAAAAGAAATTGATTGCAGAACCCCAAAAAAAGGAAAAGGAGGACATCTAGTATTACATATCGAAAAGGAGGGCATCTAGGAGGACACTTTTCGAGGGAGGACAGAACTTCCAAAAGGAGGACTGTCCTCCCTAAAGGAGGACGGTTGGTCACCTTAAAATTATGCATGTGTTAGATGTGTCTATGACTTAAGACTGTTTGCTCTACTAATTACTATATGTATATACTATGTTTGAGTGCGTGCATGTGTGTGGGTGTGGGTAAGGGAAATGATCCTGCATGTCGAGTGGAATCGTATAGTGTATGAGAGCTGTCCAGGAAAAATCCAGCCCTAAATGCCTCTATCTCCATATTGCATGGCTGGATACTTTGCCGACAGCGCTCCTACATCCTTTGCCCCTAGCAGTCCCCGCCCTTGGAACGTGCATCAGAGCCTGTGAAGGGTGAGGAAGAAAGGTGTGCTCTGCATCCCCCTTACCTATGACCACGAGCTCCAGGGGGTCGCTGGGGGCTGACCACAGGTACGGGGAGGTGCTGGAAAAGCTGTAGCATTGGTAGGTCCCACTGTGGGCAACTGTCACCGTGATGATGGGGAAATCTGCCAGGTACCACCTCTCGGGTCCCTTGTAGGGTGCAGCATCCCCCTTCTTGTACAGAGCAAACTGGTCAAGGCTATCTTTGTTCCGACACTGGAGAGTCACTTCCCCTCCTGGGGACACTGTCGTACTGGACTGGGCTGAGAGTGAGGGCTTGGCAGAAACTCCTGGGAGAGAAAAGAGTTCTGGTATTGAAAATGGTGGTTCAGGTCCAGGCTATGGGCAGGGAGTGGTCCCCTCCAGCTCCCTAAGAGCTCAGGAGCTTCCCAGCTGTATCCACCCTGGAGAGCCCACCCCCTGCCAGCAGCGCACAAAGTAGTTAAGGAAGCCTGATAGTCAGTCATAGTTCCTGGGCTTAAATGCCGGTTCTGTCACTTAGGGGCTGTGTGATTCTGGAGATAAATTGTCCCTCTATCTGTGCCTCAGTGTTCTCTACTATAAAATGGGAGTAGAGGAAGCCGGGATGGCTCAGCGGGTTAAGTGCTCGCTTTGCAGCCCTGGGGACCGAGGATCGAATCCCAGTCCCGGCCCATGTGGACCCATATGCTGAACTGGGGAGTGCCCCCAGTTCAGTTCTCACCGGGGTGAAGAACCCGGTCCATTTCCTGCCCTGTGCAACCCCGCCCACCTGTGGAATGAAACTACTACGTGGAAAAACCAATGATGTGCAACTATGGAGACTGTTCTGGGCCCTCCCCCTTCTCTCTGTCTCTGTCTCTGTATCTCTCTCTCTGTCAAAAACAATAAAAATAAATATTTAAGAAATAAAATTCCCATCAGGAAGAAAGAATAGACAATAACTAAGATAAGTAAGTACGTAAGCATGTGACATACCAGATAGTACGTGTTAAAATGAGTGCCATTGTAAATTGAATGCAATTTTAAGTACCGTAGGGTGGTGAGGGAAATATTTAATGGGGAAAGTGTGGGTCAGTCCCCAAAGCAGACATGAGGTCTGGTGGGTCATTGTCCACGGGTCAGGAATTAGGGGGAGGCAAGTGAGGCACGCCCCTTGGATGCAAATTTAAAGGGACACAATAAAGCCCTCCGTAATCAAGATAAATATCTTAATGCAATTTCAAATCAAAATTAATGCAAATACACTCACAGTGGGAAAAGCATGAAGATTTTAAGCAAAAACAGAATCCAACTGTGACCGGAGGAGCCATGCTGAAGCCTGGGGCAAAGGCTCCAAATGTTTTTATGTACTTTTTGTGGTTAATTTTTTCCACCCTATTAACATAGTTGAAAAAATATTTAAAACTTCTTACAGTAGATTATTAAAACTCAAAATATTACTTTGAGTTTAAATATTTTGTTTATGCCCCCCCAAAAAAAAAACCAAAAAAAACAAAACAGAATTTATTACCATTTTGACTCTTCTGCTTTTCATGGAAACAAACTCATTGATATTTTCAAAATCTACTTGGGAAAATAACCATTTATAATACGTTGAAAAGAAAAGCAGAGGAAGCTGGGATGGCTCCGCGGGTTAAGCGCTCATCTTGCAGCCCTGGGGTCTGAGGATCAAATTGTCCCCAGACTGTGCGGAACCATATGCTGAACTGGGGTGTGGCCCCCAGTTCAGTTCTCACCCGGGTGAGCTTCCCATGTGGGAGGTCCCTGGTTGAAACCCAGCTTATGAGGGCATGCCTTCCATGCAGGAGGCCCCCGGCCCAGTCCCCGCCCACCTGTGTAGAATGAAACCATGTTGAAAACTGATGACATACAGCTATGGAGACTGCTCTGGGCCCTCCTCCTTCTCTCTGTCTCTCTGTCTCTGTCTCTCTGTCAAAATCAATAAAATAAATCTTTGAAAAAAAAAGTATAAGTTGGGAAAGCCTGGATGGCTCAGTGGGTTAGGCGCTCACTTTGCAGCCCCGGGGACCGAGGATCGAATCCCGGCCCTGGCCCCGGCCTGACCCGTGTGGACCCATATGCTGAACTGGGGCATGCCCCCAGTTCAGTTCTCACCGGGGCAAGACCCCGGCCCAGTTCCTGCCCTGTGCAGCCCCGCGCCCACCTGTGGAATGAAACTATGTGGAAAAACCAATGATGTGCAACTATGGAGACTGTTCTGGGCCCTCCCCCTTCTCTCTGTCTCTGACTCTGTATCTCTCTGTCAAAAACAATAAATAAATCTTAAAAAAAAAAAAAAGTATAAGTTGAGTACATTTTATTCTATCAAAGAATAAAAATTAAAATGTGGGGAAGCCAGGATGGCTCAGTGGGTTAAGCGCTCACTTTGCAGCGCCGGGGACCGAGGATCAAATCCCAGCCCCGGCCCGTGCGGACCCATATGCTGAACTGGGAGCTCCCCCAGTTCAGTTCTCTCTCTGTCTCTGTCTCTGTCTCTGTCTCTGTCTCTCTCTCTCTCTCTCTCTCTCTCTCTCTCTCTCTCTCCTCTGTCAAAAATAAATAAATAAAAATTTTAAAAAATATAAAAAATATATAAATAAAATAGGAAGAGGGAAAAAAATGTATTAACTCATAAATGGAGGGGTACACATTTTTTCTTTTGCGTCAAGCTGGACTATGGCTGAAAACGTCACTGCTGGATTCTCTTTACTTCAAATTATAATATTTTGTTCATGGAGGTTTTTGCATAGATTTTGACATTTGTAAGAAGATTCACGTTATTTGTAAAAAGCATTAACATGTGACTTAGGTTGACGACTGTCTTTGGGCAGTGCTCCTAACTTTATTTATTTAGTTTTTTAAAGATTTATTTATTGTTTTTGACAGAGAGAGAGACAGAGATACAGAGTCAGAGACAGAGAGAAGGGGGAGGGCCCAGAACAGTCTCCATAGTTGCACATCATTGGTTTTTCCACATAGTTTCATTCCACAGGTGGGCACGGGGCTGAACAGGGCAGGAACTGGGCCGGGGTCTCGCCCCGGTGAGAACTGAACTGGGAAAACTCCCCAGTTCAGCATATGGGTCCACACGGGCCGAGGCTGGGATTCGATCCTCGGTCCCCAGGGCTGCAAAGTGAGCGCTTAACCCACTGAGCCATCCCAGCTTCCCCTGTGTTCCTAACTTTAACACGCAAGGCCAGTGGTCCCAGCACCCTGGACCACTGACTGCACCGCCATGACTCTCATGTTCACCCCCTTCCAGCCCAGACTAAGGCCACACCCCACCCCATCCTGTCCAATTACCAGTAGCCACCAGCTCCAGCTGGTCACTGGGGGGAGACCAGCGGGTCCCATTCTGATAGGAGCAACGGTAGCGTCCAGCAAAGCTCCGCTTCATAGCCGGGATGAAGAGGACAGGCTGGTCCTCATACTTCCCCGAACTCAGTTTCTCCAAGCGGTACAAGTCCACGCCCGGGGGCCCCTGGCAACGGATCGTCACTGGCTTCTCCAGGGGCACCAGGCGGCTGGGCAGGGCCTGGAGGGAGGGTTTGGGGAGCGGGCCTGGAAGGGAAGCAGAGGGTAGTAGAGGAGAGCCTCCAGACAACGCCCTCCTCCTAGACCCTCACCCCCGCTCTGCCCTCGCCCTGGCTGACCCCGGAGGAGGGATCCGGACTCACCATTCTGAGTTGGTATCACCTGTCCCAGACAGAGCCCTGAGGACAGAAGAAAAGGAGCAAAGGCTAGAACCACAAGTGAGCCCCCACCCCCTGCGTGCTGAGCATGGCGAGAAGGCATTTGCGCATTAGCTTTCTTCTGTCATGATTGGTTTTTCCAGGACACACAGGCACGTAATTGAAGAGAAAGAAGCCAGACATAAATAGCCACGATAGTGTGATTCCTTATACATGAAATGTCCAGAAGAAGCATATCTGTCCAGAGACAGAAGGTAAACTAGTGGTTGTCAGCGGCTGGGGGAGGGGAGGGGGAAGGGTGAGGGTGGTGGGTATGGAGTTTCCTTTTGGAGGGATGAAAATGTCTTGGAATCAGATAAAGGTGATGATTGCACAGCACTGTCAACGTAATTAGTGGTAAATTTTATGTTAAGTATATTATTTTACCACAAGTTTTTTTCTAAAAAAGCCAACAGAGATTTCTTGCCCTCCCCCTGCCCCCCAGCAGCTCCCTCCAGGACCCCTCCCCAAACACTCTTTTGACAACTGATAAGTACCCCCTTTTTGAGAAGGGGATTGTGTGCCCAGTGGGGTCTCTTACTTTTTCCTCCAGTTTTATTGAGCTATAATTGACATATAACATTGGGTAAGTTTAAGGTATGCAATGTGTTTAAAGATTTATTTTATTGTTTTTGACAGAGAGAGACAGAGACACAGACAGAAGGGGGAGGGCCCAGAACAGTCTCCGTAGTTGCACATCATCAGTTTTTGACACAGTTTCTCATTCCACAGGTGGACGGTGGAGAGGGGGGAGGCTTGCAAGGCCCCCACGTTAGAGACACACCCTGGCAAGAACCAAATTGGGGCTCATACCCTGGTTCAGCATGTGGGTCCACACAGGCCAGGGCTGGGATTTGATCCTCGGACCCTGGGGCTGTGAGGCGAGCGCTTAACCCACTGCGCCATTCCAGCTCCCCCTAGTTATGTTGATCTGATAGACTTTCGGTATGTATTGCGAAACGATACCACCTTAGCGTTAGCTGACAGCCCCATCAGGTCACATGCTTATCACTTCTGTGTGTGTGTGTGTGTGTGTGTGTGTGTGTGTGTGTGTGAGGGAGAGAGAGAGTGTGAGTGTGTGTGTCTGAGTGCTTGTTTAATTTATTGGGGTGACATTCATTAGTAAAGTTACATAGGTTCCAGGTGTACAATTATGTTACAATACATCACCTATATGTTGCATCATGAGCTCACCACCCAGAATCAAGTTTTGGGTTGTTGTTGGGTTTTTATCACCATATTTATCATTTGTGTGTGTGTGGTGGGAACATTTAAGATCCACTCTCCTGGCTGTGGAGAAAAAGGACCCCTCATACACTGCTAGTGGAAATGAAAACTGGTACAACCATGATGGCAAACAGTATAGAGGTTCCTCCAAAAATTAGGAATAAAGTTACCAGATGACCAAGCAATCCTTCTTCTGTGTATCTACCCAAAAAATTGAAATCTTTTGTCCACAAAGATATATGTACCCCAGTGTTCACTGCAGCACTATTCACAGTGGCCAAGTCATGGAAACAACCGAAGTGTCCGTTGATAGATGACTGGATAAAGACAACGTGGTACATTTACACAGTGGAGTACTACTCAGCAATAAGAAACAGATGAAATACAGCCATACATGTGCAACCACATGGATGAAGCTTGAGACTCTCATGCTGAGCAAAATAAGTCAGACAGAAAGAGTCAGGAACCATATGACCTCATTCATATGTGGGCTATAAAACTGAAGGCAACAAAGAAACAAGACAAACATACAAAGAAACAGAAACTATGGACACTGACAAAAATGTAGTGGTTACCGGAGTGTAAGGGAGGAGGTGGAGTGGGGGGAGGGGCACCAAATATGTGGTGGTGGAAGGAGAACTGCCTCGGTGGTGAGCACATAATGCGACACATAGATGATGTATTATAGATTTGTATACTTGAAAACTATATAATCTTGCTCATCAATGTCACCCCAATAAAGTTAATAAATAAATAATATCTACTCTCTTAGCAACTTTCAAGTATATAATACGGTATTATTAGCTATAATCACCATGAAGGACATTAGATCCCCAGAACTTATTCATCTTACAGCTGGAAGCTTGTACCCTTAGGCTAATATCTCCCCACTTCCCCACCCTCCACCCTTGGAAACCACCATTCCACTCTCTGCTCCTGTGAGTTGGCTGTTTTAAACTCCACATGTAAATGAGATCATGCAGTATTTTCTTTCTCTGTCTGACTTATCTCACTTAGCACAATACCTTCAAGATCTACCCACATTTTTGCAAATGGCAGGATTATAGGACGCAGTACCACAAAAGCAAGCTAAATCCGTAAACTAGCATATTTTGCTGTGTATAATGTGCTCCCATGTATTATGTGCACCCACATTTTGGGCCCAAACTTTCAGGGAAAAAGTCTTTCAGTTTAATTTTGTTTATTCTAATCCTTATTGGTTTATATTTAGGTATTTGGCTTTTGTATTATAAAGAAATTTTAGCTTTTTTTTTTTTGCTTTTTTTATTTTTTATTGTTTTTGACAGAGAGAGAGGGAGAGATACAGAAACAGAGAGAAGGGGGAGGGCCCAGAGCAGTCTCCATAGTTGCACATCGTTGGTTTTTCCACATAGTTTCATTCCACAGGTGGGTGCGGGGCTGCACAGGGCAGGAACTGGGCCGGGGTCTCACCCCGGTGAGAACCGAACTGGGGGAACTCCCCAGTTCAGCATATGGGTCCACACGGGCCGGGGCTGGAATTTGATCCTGGGTTCCTGGGGCTGCAAAGTGAGCAATTCACCCACTAAGCCATCCTGGCTTCCCCAGCATTTATTTTTTAACATATTATGGTACAAGAAATTTTATGTAACAAATAACTACAAAACATAAGATCAGATACAAGGTCCGAGAAAGGGAAGCAAGCAGGAGAGAAGGGAAAGAGACCGACGGGGCTGCACATCGAGACCGGAACCCAGCAGAAGAGGGAGTGGGCTGGGAGCCTGGGGACATGCAGCACTGGAGGGGTTGGAAGCCGAGCACTGACAAGGGCGGAGGCATAGGAGTCTGAAGCATGGCAGGACGCTGGACAAGTTGGGACGCTAGCCAAGGCAATTGTATTCCAAGGGTATTGCTTTGCATATGGATATCATGTTGGTTTCTAGAGTAACACTTTTAACTCATAAGCATAAAGAAAAGAATGAAAAGCATTTATGTAGATATGGAATTAATACTACCCGTGTCTAATGTGCATCCTTATTTTTCCCTCACAAATTTGAGCACAAAAATTGCAGATTATATAAGGCATAATATGGCAGTCCTGATATTACCAAGTCCACATCTTAAAAAAAGAAGAGGTGAGAGGAAGCTGGGGTGACTCAGTGGGTTAAGCGCTCGCTTTGACGCCCCGAGGACCGAGGATTGAATCCCAGCTCCAGCCCAGGCGGACCCACATGCTGAACTGGGGTGTGCTTCTTGAATGCGGTGAGGCCCCCAGTTCAGTTCAAAAAAAAAGAATAGGTGAGAGGAAGCCGGGATGGCTCAGTGGGTTAAGCGCTCACTTTGCAGCCCCAGGGACTGAGGATCGAATCCCGGCCCCGGCCCATGTGGGCCCATATGCTGAACTGGGGTGTGCTTCCCATGCAAGAGGCTCCCAGTTCAGTTCTCGCCCCCTGGTTTGGCCCCTGGCTCGAGGGGGTGCATCTCCCATGTGGGAGGCCCTCAGTCCAGTTCCCACCCTGTGCCCCCACCCCACCTGTGTGGAATGAAACCATGTCGAAAACTGATGACGTACAACTATGGAGACAGTTCTGGGCCCTTATCACTTCTCTCTGTCTCTCTCTGTCTCCGTCAAAAACAATAAAATAAATCTTTAAAAAAAAGAAAAGAAGAGGTGTAAGGGGAGAAATGTGTAGCCAATACTAGGAAACCCGGGTTCATTTCCTGACCCAGCCCTGTATGGACTACAATAACTCAAACACTCCACTTCCCTGGGTCCCACCCAGCAAATGAATGGGTCCTCATAGGTCACCTCTTGCTCCAAGATTCATTGCTCAGGCAATTTTTAAGACATTCTGTGTCTGTAGCCCACTGCCTGTCCCTCAGCATTTCCCAGACCAACCCTCAGGACTCACCAAGGCAGAAGAGGACAGACCAGGAGGGAGACATGGTTCCTCAACCTGTCCGAAGCTCGGTGGCGCAGGAGGGAGGCTATGAGGGGCTGGAGCAGAGACAGGATGTGAAGAGCTCCCTCCTCCCCAGCCCCTCCAGCCTGGCTTTTCCAAAATGAGACTTATCAAGAGGGAGCCATCCCCTCTGTAGAATGACTTGCACACAAGCTCCAAGGAGCCTCAGTTATCTGCCGTCACCAGCCCAGTGTGGCACCGTGGCCCTGTTGAGGGACTGTTCACAGTCTAACACTTCCATAAACTTCCTAACATTCTTTGGGGACGTGCAAATCAAAACCACAAGATATCGCTTCACACCACCATCAACACGCACAACATAACAAGGGTTGGTGGGGAGGTGGAGAAGTTGGAACCCTCGTGCATGGCTGGTGGGAATGTAACATGGGAAAGCCACTCTGGAAAACAGTATGGCGGTTTCTCCAAACCTTAAAGATTGCATTACCATATGATCCAGGAATTCCACTTCTGCGTGTACACCCAAAAGAATTCAAATCAGAACCTTAATGGATGTTTGTACACTCTTATGCATAGCAGCATAATGCACAAGAGCCAAATAAGTAGGAGCAACCCCAGTGTCTAGTGATGGGTGAATGAATGAATAAACAAACCAGTGGGGAGGCCAGGATGGCTCAGCAGGTTGAGCACTCGGCTGCTGAACTGGCATGTGCCCCCAGTTCGGTTCTTGCCAAGGCGAGCTTTCCATGTGGAGGTCCCTGGTTCAGCTCCCACCCCGGGCGTGCTTCCATGCAGGAGAACCCCAGCTCACGGGGGCGTGCCTCCCACAGAGGAGGCCCCGCCCTGTTCCTGCCTTGCACAGCCCTATGCCCACCTGTAGAGTGAAACAATTGAAAACTAATGACTGCTCTGGGCCATCTCCCTTCTCTCTCTCCCATGGGACAGAAACAAGAAAGCAGATGTCCCCAGTGGGCTCTAGCACCTGTCTTGTGACCCCAAGGAAATTACATTTCCTCTGCCTTTTGTAACAAATTACCATCACCTTCATGGCTTAAAACAACATAAATCTAATCTCTCACAGTTCCAGAGGCCAGAAGTCCAACGTCTAGGTGTCAGGAGGGCCCTGTACCCTCCAGAGGCTCCCGGGGAGAGTCTGCTTCTTGCCTTTCACATCCTGGGGGCTGGCTCCCACCTTCCCTTGGTTTGGGAGTCCATCATTCCTATCTCTGCCCTCCCTCTCCACACGCCTTCTCTGCTCTGTGTCCTCTCCTCTTCTGTCTCTTGTAAGGATACTTGTCATTGGACTTAGGGCCCGCCCAGATAATTTAGGGTGACCTCATCTCAAGATCCTTAACTTCATTACATCTGCAAAGAACCTTTTTTCCAAATTAGGTCACCTTCACAGGGGTTAGAAGGTGGACATAGCTTTTAGGGGAACACCAATTCAATCTGCTACAGAGACACAGCCTTGGAATGAAGTTGACCCTGGTGATCGTCAAATAAGTCAGGTAGAAGGAACCCAAAGCCTGTCCCCAAAACCCTGGGCTTCTAGGAAATAGCATTCCTTCTCACTCGTACCAGGGGTGAGGACCAGCCCAGCTTATGCCCTTCAAGTATTTCCTGTCACCAGCAGCCCATGGCATCCTGGTGGGATTCCCAACCCCAAAGAGCAGTCTGAAGTGTTCACAACAACGTGGGTTCCTTTTTGTGAAGCACCTGCCCCCCAAAGCATCACCGTCAGACTCGCTTCTTCGGCCTGCTTATTACATTGCCACGATCTCCTGTCTGGGCATCTGTGGTGTTTGAGGGTGTTTTTAAGGTATGTTTTTATCATCTTTCATCTGTGAAGGTTATATAGCTGGGTTAATGAGCCACCTCAAAGCCTTCAGAAACATAAGCCAGGATGACACCAAGGTGTGAGTCAGTTTGTGGCTTCGTGCGGTTTCTCAGTTTTGGAAAGGAAGTAGACATCCATCGTGAGGGTTTGTGGCTAGAATCGGCCTGGAGCTGCATTGTACGAGCCTACATCACAGACAAGGCTTTCCTCCATTTGTTTATACCCATTACCCACCCACCCCCCAAAAAAGAAGTGGGCCCCAGAATCTGACTGAATTTCAACCCTCTTCTTGCTAAGAAGCCCACTGTTTAAAAGCAGGTAGCAGGAAGTTCCTGATAGCATCTGCTCGTTCATTGTGATTGATTTGCTCGCCAGCAACACCAGCGAAGAGGATTGCACTTCATTTATGAGGGGGGACCCAAAACAAACATGGAATTTATTAAAGATTTATTTTTATTGTTTTTGACAGAGAGAAAGACAGAGACAGAGAGTGGCAGAGAGAAAGGGGAGGGCCCAGAGCAGTCTCCACGGTTGTACATCATCAGTTTTTCGACATGGTTTCATTCCACACAGGTAGATGTGGGGCTGTGCAGGGTCAGAACTGGGCTGGGGGCCTCCTGCATGGGAGGCACACCCCCTCGAGCCAGGGGCCAAACCGGGGGGTGAGAACCAACCGGGGGGTGAGAACCAACCTGGGGGCCTGCCGCATGGGAAGCACACCTCAGTTCAGCGTATGCGTCTGCACAGGCCGGGGCCAGGATTCTATCCTCAGTCCCTGGAGCTGCAAAGCGAGTGCTCCACCCACTGAGCTATCCCGGCTTCCCCCAAACACAGAATTTATTTATAAATATTGTATATTTATTCTTACGTTTAAACTTCAGTAACCTTCAAAGTACTCTGATGCAATACACCTATCGAGATGCTTTTTCCACTGCTCTAAAGTTTTTAAACTCATCAATCTTGTTTTTAGTGCTTCTGCCAAATTTTGTTTCACCTCTTCCACACCGGCAAAACATTTCCCTCTGAGGATTGTTTTTCTTCCAGGGTAAAAACAAAAGCATTGCTCGAGGCAAGATCAAGTGAATAGGCAGGGTGGGGTATGGGGGTCATGCCAATGTTGGTCAAAAACTGCTGAACACTCAGCAAAGTGTGAGCAGGTGCCTTGTCATACCGCACAGTGTAAATCACCCACCATGAAATGGGCAAACACAATGAAAATCTCCAAACTTCATTGCCGGATGCAGCCTCTCACACCAGCTGGTACACTGAGGAGATGAGTTCCTAGAACACTCACCTAACGGGGCCTGCCCTCCAGAAGATAGTTCTGGTTTTTGGGGGTCCCCCCTTGTATGCAGAAAGGAACTGATGGGAAGCATGTCAGGGAAGTTCAGTCATGAGAAAGGCTAAGGAGGGAAAAGCCAGGACGGCTCAGCGGGTTGAGCGCTCACTTTGAGGCCACGAGGACCGGGGATCGAATCCCGGCTCCGGCCCAGGCAGGACCCACGTGCTGAACTGGGGAGTTCCCACAGTTCAGTTCTCTAGCTGTCTCTGTCTCTATCTCTCTCTCTATCTGTCAAAAGTAAAATAGAAATAAATATGCACTGAAGATAAAAAGATAATTACTCTATAAATGTGAAAAGATATAAAAAAAATAAAAAAACAAATAAAAAAAAAAAGGCTAAGGAAGATTTTGAAAGGGAGTGTGGTAGGCAGAACAGTGACCTCCCTCCCAAAGATGTCCACATTCTAATCCCCAGAACCTGTCACTTTATGTAGCAAAGGAGGACTAAGATGGCAGATGGAATTATTAAAGTTGCTAATTAGATGACTTTTCTTTTCAAAGATTTATTTTATTGAGAGGTGAGAGAAAAGGGGAGGGCCCAGAGCAGTCTCCATAGTTGTACATCATTAGTTGTGACATGGTTTCATTCCACACAGGTGGATGTGAGGCCACGCAGGGCAGGGCAGAACTAGGGGCCTCCCGCATGGGCAGAGAGAACCTTCGCTGCCATCCGGGCAGTTACCAGTTGTGCCATTCAGCATTTGGGTTTGCACAGGCCAGGGCCAGGAATCAAACCCCAGACCTTGCGGTTGCAAGGCAAGAGCTCAAGCTGTTGGACACTGACAAAAATGTAGTGGTTACCGGAGTGTAAGGGAGGAGGTGGAGTGCAAGGTTGAGCTACCCCAGCATGCCCTCGATGATGTTCAAGGAGACGATCCTGGACTACCTGGAACATGGAGAGCTGGTGATCATCAGGGTCCACCTCCGAAGCAGCCTACCGGTCAGGTCATCCCGAACACAGCCTTTGGCTACTTTGGTCAGATGCAGTAACAGGAAAAAAACACTGACTGCACTGAGAAAGCGTGGGGCACGTTTGCTTCCGCCTCCATCGCTTCCCTCCCGCAGCGCTGCGGGCATCTGGGGTCTATCATGCTGCACTCCTGTGTACAGCAGGATGGGAAGCAGCAGCCCTGGCCTCACAAGCATCTCAAGTCTTACACCTTCCTAATGTTAATATTCATCTTGATTCCTGAGCTCTTGGTGCCACCCCTCGATTCTGTGCCTCAGCTGAGTGCCAGCCCCTTTCTAACAGAGACACCTAGCCTTCAACTGTCACGTGAAAGGACGGAAAGGGGCCCGTCACCTCTAAAGATCTGAAGGTGTGACCGGTTTATTGCCCTGATGATATTTAACTTGGCATCCTGGCTTCCCAAAAGTAAGAAATACATGAGCTACTCTTGTTCAGCTCATTGGTACTTCCCCACAGGCATGGATGAAGAAAATAAAACCCATGGCTCAGCTAGACATTTTAGTAGTATAATCAAAGAGCAAGTTTGAGAGTCTACAGGCCAAGGAAAGCTCGTGCCCTCAGACATCCTGGGTCCTCAGCAGCAGCAGCTGCTGTCTCGAGTGTGACTCGGGGATAACAAGGCCAGGTCTGTGACAGCCTGTTCTCAGTGTACCCTCTGTACCGGGCCCAGGTCTGGCTCACCTAAGACCCTCAGTAAACTTTCCTGGGCAAGGAATGCACAGCGGCTATTCACCAAGCCAGGAAATTACCCATTCAGCATCACACCATCCTGTGAGGTATTCAAGTGATTGTGCACATTCTACATTTGGAGAAACCAAGGCTCAGAGAGGCTGGAGGAGTACAAGGTCCCACAGGGAGCAGTGAACTCGACCGTGTCTGTCAGGCAACTCGTCCATGGTCATACGGTCCCCCACCATGACCCACACCAGAGTTCCTCCCTTGGTGGGTCCAGCTCACCTGTTGGCTGCAGGGCACAGTACCCCAGCCAGCACCTGGGTCAGGTGCCTACCTGCAATCCAATCCACTGTCGCCATGAGACCAATACTGCCACCTAGAGGGTGATGTGGGCATGGCAGCCAGGTTCCTTAATCTTGCGGTTCTCTACTGCCACCTAGAGGGTGATGTGGGCATGAGAGCCAATGTTCCTTAATCTTGAGGTTCAGTGTCGATACTGCCACCTAGAGGGTGTTGCGGGCATGGCAGCCAGCCTTGGTGGGTCTTGCAGCTCCATTGACTCTGCCTCCCTGGTGGCTTTCACACCTACTCCCAGGTTATTTGCCAAGGGGCTGTCCCTTCACAGAGGACCCCTGGGACATTTCCAAGCCCACCAGGCGGGCACTTTCAGCCCAAAGCCTCCGGGCTACCTCTTCATCCTCAGCTTCAGGGGCTGGAGCCTTCTCTTTGAGTCCATGGAAGTACTTTCCAGAAACGCCCTCCAGTTCCTCCGCCACCACCAGGTAAGTGCTGGGCTGAGCTGCCAGCTGGGGGCTCTTGACTAGCAGCCAGAAGACGGGCCCTGCAATCAGCCCACAGAACATTCTGTCCACACGCACTCAGAGAGGACACCACAAAAAGCCCTACTCCACCCCCAGGACGCAGGGTCCATGGAGGCAGAAGTCAGCCTGGAGTCCAACAGAGCCCACTTCCAGGCGCTCCCTTCCCTAGCACTGCCCAGCCGAATCCCTCGATACAGGGACCAACCCAAGAGCTGCCTCCCCCAGGAAGCCTCCCTGGCTTTTCCCAGGCAAATGGAAGCTCTGCCTCCTCCCAGTCAGCCCTGAGTCCCCACCCTACCCCATCATTCTTCAAAATAAGTTTTATTTATTGAATGTCTGCAGTGCCAGCCTCGGCTTAAGACCCTTGACACCCACTAAATGTTTCTCAGGATTATAAATACTAGTTATGAAGCTCTATTTATTCAGCTTAAATCTGGGCCAGACACCGTGCTGGCCCTTTTAAGTGAGGTCTCATCTAACCCTCCCAGCAACCGTGAGGTATTCTGTCCCTTACACTGCAGCAGTGAACTAAGGCTGAGACGTGAGCTTCCTCAGGTGGCCCAGCTCAGTGCTGGGTTAAGTGCAGGTTACCCTGAGCGCAGCCAAGCTCCAGGAGTCAGCTCCACGGCTCCTCCTCCGAGATGTAGTTTTCATTCGTTCTTTTTTTTTTAATTTATTTTATTGTTTGAGAGAAAGAGAGAGAGAAGCGGGGAGGGCCCAGAGCAGTCTCCATAGTTGTACTTCACTAGTTGTGACATGGTTTCATTCCACACAGGTGGATGTGGGGCCATGCGGGGCTCAAACCAAACAGGGGTCCCCCACATGGAAGGTGAGAACCTTCACTGCCATCCTGATGGTTACCGGATGCACTGCAGTTCAGCATATGGGGTTACACAGGCCAGGGCCAAGAATCAAGCCCCAGACCTCATGATTGCAAGGCAAGCGCTCAACCACTGAGCTATCCCAGCATTCCAAGACATGGTTTTCTGATCAAATGGGCTCTGGCATATTTCCTGGGGCTATTCTGAGTCTGGCAGGCCAGATTGACATAGAAAAGTGACTTATTCTTGGTACCACGGAAGATACAGGGAGAGGGCAGAGCAAAACCCCTGAGATCTCCGAGTGTGATTAATTTTATGTATCAACTTGACAGGCCTAAGGGACACCCAGAGAGAAGATAAAACCTTATTCTGGGTGTGTCTGAGGGTGTGACCAGAACAGATAAGCACATGAATCCACAGACTGAATAAAAGAAACCCGGGTGGGCAGCATGCACTCAGCTGAGGGCCAGAACAAAAAAGGCCAGGAGGGGGAAACTGGCTTGTTCTCTCACTGCTTGAACAAGGACGTCCACCTCCTCTTGCTCTCAGACATTGGCACTCCTGGCCTTTAGACCCAAACTCAGACTTATACCATCAGCTCCCCGGTTCTCAGGCCTTTGGGTGTGGACTGGAACTACACCAGCGGCTTTCCTGGGCGTGCTGATGGCGGACTGTGGGATTTCCCAGCCTTCATAAATAGGCTGAACAGACAAACCATTTTAAACAGGACATAAAACAATAGTATTCTCCCATTTCAAATGGTACCGCTGGTCAGCCTAGTCTTGCTGGGCTAAATTCAAGGTGTCAGTAAGTTGACCATACGTACCATTTGAAACAGGGTAAGTACCATTGTCTTCTGTCCCGTTTAAAACAGTACATCTGGTCAGCCTATCTATAAATCATGAGCCAGTCTCTCCTAATAAATTTCCCTAAATATCTACCGGTATATATATCCTATCAGTCCTGACTAATAAAATGAAGGAGTCCTGAGCCCCGGCTGGGTGGGCCGGGGTTCAGCTAAGTGACCCCAGGCCAGGAGGGGACTTACCGAGCATGATGCTGGAGAAGGCAGAGTTGTGCATGCCCGTGTGTCTGCCCAGCTCTGTCCTGGCCACGCCAGGGTGCAGAGCATTGACAGTCACACCCGTGCCTGGGGAAGAGAAAGGAAGAATGGAAAGTGGGGTGGAAGGCAGACACAATGTTCACTCCTTCCCAGGAAGCCTGACACTGCCCACCCTGACCTCTGGGGCTCCCCCGTTTCCTAACCTTGAACCCACACCACCCTCTTGATCTGAAACCTCCATGCCAGGTGGTCTCATCTTGCAAGGCAGCTGTTTCATGGCTGCCCAGAGCAAAGCCTCTCAACCTCAGTGTGTGTATAAAATAATGTGGAGGGCTGGAAAACCGAGACCACTGGGCCCCACCCTCGGAGAGTCTGAAATAGTGGGTCAGGGTATGGTCTGAGGCGTTGCAACTATGACACACCCTCAAATGAGCTGACACTGCTGGTACACTTTGAGAAGCAAAGGTGAAGGGCAGACTCTTCAACCTCAGCCCTATAGACCTGTCTTTATCCTGTGCCCTGCAGGATACTGAACTTCTGGTCCACTAGAAGCTAGCAGTACCATCCACCCTGTCCCCACTCCCTGAAATGACAGCTGAAGATACTGCCAAATGTCCACTGGCCTAGAGCACCAAAAGGCTCAGATGCCTGTCTGATTGATTAGTGATGTCTGCTTCAGACACCAGCGGGGAGTCTGCGGGGGGGGGGGGGGGGGGGTGTCACTCATTTGCCTACTCAGCCCTGGAGCCAGTGCACAACCTCCTGTCAGCCCAGGGTCACAGCAGGACTTCCAGGCTCAGAGCTAGAGGAAGAAGGAGGCCACACACGCACCCTGCAGCCGCCGGCTCAGCTCCTTGGTAAAGAGGACGACGGCCAGCTTGCTCTGGCAGTAGGCTGCTTTCGTGTCATACTTCCTCTTCTCCCAATTCAAGTCCTCAAAGTCTATGTGCCCGGCAATGTGGGCCAAGGACGAGAGGTTGATGATCCGCGAAGGGGCCGAGGCCTTCAGCTTGTCCAGCAGCAAGTTTGTCAGAAGAAAGTGACCTGGATGAAAGACAACAAAAAAGATAACTTGTACTGAACTCTTACCACATGCCTAGGACCATAATGAGAACATTACCATACTTCGACCTCCCAATAACACATGGTTCCCAATCAGAGGCCATTCTGGCACCCTGGGACACTTGGCAATATCTGGAGACAATTCCGGTTGTCAGAAGTGGCAGAAGTGGGGGCTTGACTGCTATGTAGTGGGTGGCCCTGGGTGCTGCTCAACGTCCTAGAATGCACAGGACACCCCCACAAGGAATTACCAACCCCAAATGCTGAGTCCTGCAGTAACTCTATGAGGTCAGCTGGAAAAGAGACTGCCTTCTGCCTCCCAAAATCCTTTCTCCACAGTTTCTTCAGGACTACGATTTTTGTCTGTGAACAAGACTGCCCAGTGAAAGACTACGTTTCCCAGAATTCTCTGCCGCTGTATCAGGCCATGCAACTGAGTCCCAGACAACAGAGTGTGAATGATAGTAATATGTGTGTTAAGGGTGGATTGTGTCCTTTCCTCTATCCCCCTTAAAAAATGTGTTGAAGTCCTACTCTCCAGGACCTCAGAATGAGACCTTATTCAGAGATGGGGTCTCTACAGAGATAATTAAAGTAAGGTCACAAGGGTAGGCCCTGATCCAGTATGACCCACGGCCAATTTGCCCTTACTAACAGAACCCTAGGTGCATTCAGGGTGACAACAAAGAGACTAACAGAGTAACTGAAGGACAGACTGAGACTGGAGGACAGACAAAGGGACAAGATGTCAAGAGACTGACGGAGCTTCCAAAAGACTGAACGTCCAGAAATGATCAGGCAACTCTGAGCCGCCAGGTGACCCGGACGCCTTGGAGCGCAGAGCAGGAGGGCACCCCCCGCCCCACCCACACCCTGAGCCTGTCTGGCCCACTGGGGACCCCACTCACATCCCAGGCTGACGCCAACACCACACAGCTCGCGGCCTCACCCAGGTGGTTAACACCAAGCTGCATCTCAAAGCCGTCCTCAGTGGTCCAGTGAGGGCAGCGCATCACGGCCGCGTTGTTGACCAGGACATGCACTTGCTGCTCCTCTGAAAGGCAGGGTTCAGGGCAAACGCGTCAGCCCCGTGCCTGCGCTAGGCCTAACAGTACCCCCCAGAAACATTCACGTCCACCCAGAACCTGCAAACACACATGGGATTCTTATTTTAGAAGCAAAGTCCCTGTGGAAGTAATCAAGGAAAGATGAAGATGTAGGGTGGGACCAATCGAATATGACTGGCGTCCTTATAAGAAGGGGAAATTTGGACACACATTGCACACAGGGAGACCATGGTGTGATGATGGAGGCACAGTGGAGAGATGCAGCTACAAGCCAACGAACGCCAGGGCTGACGGCCACCACCGGATGCTGGAAGGATTCTATCTAGCCCGCGCGGCTCTGCCAATACCTTGATCTCCGGCCTCACACTGGGCAGCTTGAACAACAGAAATGTGTCATCCCCCAGTCTTAGAGGCTGGAAGTCCAAGATCAAGGTGTCCCAGGGCTGAGTCCCTAGACAGCCATCTTGTCCCTGTGTCCTCACATAGTCATCCCTCTGTACATGTCTGTGTCCTAATCTCTTCTTATAAGGACACCAATCAGATTGGACAAGGACCCATCCCAATAACCTCATGTTCACTTGGTTACCCCTATAAAGACCCCCTCTCCAAATAAGGTCACAGTCTGAGGCACTGAGGGTAGAACCCCCTAACACATCTTAACACATTTGGCGGGGGGGTGGGGGGGGCAGTATACAACTGAACCCATACCATAACATGACCAAAGTGGTTTTTGGATCAATGGAAATGAATGAATTAGTAACTTAGCACCAAATAAACAGAACCTGGGAACACTCCTCTGTTTGACTCCGTTTCCCCATCTGCAATTCTTCCTGCATATTATTCATTTGAATTGTTAAAATAAAGAATAATAGCTATGTTTTCAAAATGAAAGCTTCAGGATGTAGGGGGGGGGGGTTAATAGTGACCCCCTTGGGGTTGGTGTGGAATTAAAGGTGTTTAGTTCTTTCTTTTTTATAGATTTTCCATAAGAAATATGTTATTTCTTTGCATCAGGAAGAAAAAATAAACCACTCTGTAAATGTTTATTTCTTTACCTCTTCTGAGCAACAACTCCTGTCTCCCGTGCTAGCCTCCCTGCTTTCATTCAACACAGAGTTGGGTGGACAGGAAGAGGTAGTCTCAAGATCTGAAGACACCCTCACATGTGTGAGAAATAACACAGATATAGGAGGATGTGCACAGAAGCATTGCCTGTACCCCTGAAAAGCTGGAAGCCAAGCGGCCACTGATAGCGAACCAATAACATCACCTGTCAGAGCCACACAATGGAACACAAAGTAGCCACACAAAAAAGTGAAAAAATACAGTGTCACCCTAAGAAAGGAAGAAACACAGTGTATCCCCAAGAGCTAGGACTCTGCCTGTACTGATCTCTAAAAGAAAATGGGGGAGAAAAAGCAGAGCACCCAGCATGTAACAGGCCCGGATTTGTACTAAAAAAGCCAAGGGACCGTGTATACACCTGCCTGCTTTATAAATGCATAAACTGTCTACAGAAGGACACACAGGAAAGCACTGGACACATGTGAGGAAGGTGTCCGGGTAGCAAGGGGAAGGAGCAGCATGGAGGCCTGCCTCCTCTTTTGTATTTTCTGAACATTTATTCCCAGAAAAGTTATTCCTATTCAAAAATAAATAAATATGTGGGCAATGCCAGGATAGCTCAGCACTTCAGCACTTGCCGCACAATCACAAGGTACAGGGTTCAGTTCCTGGCCCTGGCCTGTGCAGATCCACATGCTGAACTGTGGCACAGCTGGTGACCACCAGGATGGCACGGTAGTGAGGGTTCTTGCCTCCCATGTGGGAGGGCCCTGGTTCGGTTACCGCCCCACGCAGCCCCACGTCCACCTGTGTGGAGTGAAACCATGTCACAACTAATGATGTACAGCTGTGGAGACTGCTCTGGGCCCTCCCCACATCTCCATCTCTCTCTCTCTCTCTCTCTCTCTCTCTCTCTCTCTCTCTCTCTCACCTTCTCTCTCAAAAGAATAAAAAATAAATCTTTTTAATAAATAAGTGAACAGTTCTAAAAATGCCAGGTGGGAAGCGAAAAGTGTGAGTCACCAATCAATGCAATAGAAGTTCAAAAACTTGCCAACTTGATCCCTGTATTTGGAAAAGAAATACCCAGCAAAGACGTGGGAGGTCTGCAGTGTGCCTATGGATCCTCCAGTAGTGCACAGATTGTCACAGCCAGGTCCCCACAGGACTGGGCGCTCCTTGGAGGCAGAACCTGAATCTGACTCATCTCTGTGTATCCCAGCGTCATCCAGGAGAGCCAGAAGGCCTCAGGAAACAATAGATGAACCACTGTTTCTGTCCCTCTTCCCTGGCTAACTGCTCTTCCAAGTCCTACCCTCGCCTCTGCTTCTTGTAGGATCCAAGCACATGCAGGAGTTTGTCTTCCTATAGCACAGAAGTCAGCAAACTCTCTCCGTAAAGGACCAGCGAGTAAAGGGTTTTCGCTCTTGGGCCTTAAGGTCCAGGCCTGGTTTCATTCTCTCCTCAGAGCCTGGCCACCCAAGACCCTGCCCACAAGGCCAGAGCCCCTCCTTCTACCTTCTATGATCTTCGCTGCAAAATCTCGGACAGACTTCAGAGAAGCCAAGTCTAGGTGCCGGGCGTTGACTCGGGGATTCAGGGTCTCCCCGCGAATGTCCTTTGCCGCTGCCTCACACTTCTCCATGTCTCGACAGGCCAGGATGATGTTGCCTCCTGGAAGAACAGGATAAAAAATTAAAAGTTTAAAAAAAAAAGATCACTCCTAGGTACGTACGTGTAACCAAAGTCCCCACATGTCCACAGCAGCACTAGTCATAACAGCCAAACGGTGAAAACACCCCAAGTGTCTGTCAACAGATAATGGATAAACACAACACGGTCTGTCTCTACAGTGGAATATTGTTCAGCCATGAAAAAGAAGTAAAGCATAGATACATCCTGCAACATAGGACGTGAAGCTGAGTGAAAGAAGCCAGACACCAAAGGATACACAGTGTATGATTCCATTTATATAAAATGTCCTGGGGAAGCTGGGATGGCTCAGCAGGTTAAGCTCTCGTTTTGCAGCCCTGGGGACCAAGGATCGAATCCCAGGCCCGGCCCATGCGGACCCACATGCTGAACTGGGGTGTGCCCCCAGTTCAGTTCTTGCCGGGACCTATGTGGGAGGCTTCCGGCCCAGTTCCTGCCCTGCGCAGCCCCCACCCACCTGTGGAGTGAAACTATATGGAAAACTAATGCTGTCAACTACGGAGACTGCTCTGGGCCCTCCCCCCTCTCTCTCTGTCTCTCTCTGTCTCTCTATCAAAAAAACAATAAAATAAATCCTTAAAATGTCTAGAACAGGCAAACCCATAGAAAATAGAATAATGGTTCCCTGGAGGCAGGGGGAATTAGGGGTGATGGTTTCATTTTGGGGTGATAAAAATGTTCTAAAATTGAGAGTGCAAAGGTTGCACAACTGTGACTATACCATAAATCCCTGACGTGCACACTTTCGATGGGTGAATTGTGTGATATGTGAATTCAATTTCAATACAGCTGTAAAAATAACCCTTTTTCAATGAATTTAAAAAGCGAGAACAGGAAACAAGGACTGAGGACCACGCGGATCTGTGTGGCTTATCCCACCCACAGGGGAACCAGCCTCCTCCTACACACCACACTACCCCCTCATACTGTCCAAAGTGGGACTCATTGGAGCCCTGAATCTGTGAGTCCTCCCCAGGGCAGCCCAGCCCCCAGGACAGTGGTGGGTGTGTCTGCCCAATTTCCTTTCTGACCTTTTCCTGGGAAGAGCACATATCCTCCCTTGGGGAGACTCCTGTGGTTCTGAGGGGCTGCCCATCAAGGCCCCCCATGGCTCTGACCTCAGGAGTAGAGAGGTGGTCCATCCAGCACCCATCTCTGGCCACAGCAACTCAACAAGCCCAGAGAAAGTCTCTGCTATCCCCAGCCCTCACACCTGCCTCAGCCCTCCTGTCCCAGCTGCTCCAACCAAAAACCCTCACTCTACCCTTTCTGGAGCCTGACCCCACAGGAAATCCCATTCAGTCTAACTTCAGAACAAACCTGTATGCAACGAGAAGGGCACTTCTCCCTGGATCGCCTCCAAAACCCCAGTCCAACCTTGAGGAAAACGTCAAACACCCAAATCAAAGAGCATGCTACAAAAGGTCTGACCAGTATGCCTGGAAGAGCCTGAAACCAGGTCTTGACCCTGACCTCTGACCCAGGCCCCAGGCCAACCATGAGGTCCATCCGCAGTAGGAAAGAGTGAGGCCAACACAGAGAAATACTGAAACAAAAACTGCTGAGTGTCCATGGCCTGCTCTGCGACACCACACCCCACCTCACCTCGTCCAGGGCCAACAGCCTCTTTGGCTTAAGCCAGTGTGAGTTTGGTTTCTGCTACTCCCACCCAAAAGAATCGGATGAGCCTCACATCCCCTGGGAAAGCACACCCTCCACCACCAGCCTCACGAAAGCAGGGCCTCACCCCTTCTGGCCAGCTCCAAGGCAGTCTGCTTCCCAATGCCCGTGTTGGCGCCCGTCACAATGACGGTCTTCCCCTGAATGGTGGCCTTGCTGGGACAGGCCCCGCCAGCAACATAGTCCCTGAAGGTAAAAAATGGCACAGTCAGTTCCATCTGTCTGTCCACTTACCGCAGGTGACCCCAACTGCTTTGATCATGGGCACAGGACCACTCTGTGTTCCCCCAACTGACAGACAGAAAGGACACTGCGTCACTCCAAGGGGCCACGGTCCTGTTACAGGTAAAGGGAGAGAACAGCCAGCTGTGGGGAAGCTTCCAGGATATGATGGTGGTTATTTTATAAAGACCCTTTATTTTCGTTTCTTCTGGCTGCTGTAACAAACTACCACAAGCTCAGAGGTTAAAACCAGGCAAATGTACTCTACAGTTCTGCAGGGGCTCCAGGGCAGAAGCAGCTCCCTGCCTTTCCAGCTTCGAGGGGCCACCTGCATTCCTTGGCTCATGGCTCTTCCTCCACCTTTAAGTTTCTGACTCTGACCCGCCTGCCTCCCTTCTATAAGGACCTTTGCAACATAAGTGGGTCCACCTGGATAACCCAGGATAGTCTCCTCAACTCAAGGTTCTTAACTTAAGGATGCCAGGATGGCTCTGCAAGTTAAGCACTCATTTGCAGCCCCAGGGTCTGAGAATCAAACCCATGCAGACCCATATACTGAACTGGGGTGTGGCCCCAGTTCAGTTCTCACCAGGGCGGGGGGAGCTCCATGTGGGAGGCCTCCTGCCCAGTTTCTGCCCTCAGCAGCACCACACCCACCTGTGCAATGACACTATGTAGAAAACCAATTATGTGCAACTATGAAGACTGCTCTGGGCCCTCCCCCTTCTCTCTGTCTCTGTCAAAAACAATAAAAATAAATAAATCTTTTTTTTAAAAAGCGGGAAGCCAGGATAGCTCCGCAAGTTAAGCGCTTGCTTTGCAGCCACACGAACCAAAGAATGATTCCTGGCCCCAGCCCATGTGGACCCATATGCTGAAGTGAGGTGTGCTTCCCATGCAGGAGGCCCCCAGTTCAGTTCCTCACCCCCGCCCTCACCCCTTCCACCCCTGGCTTGAGGGGGCATGCCTCCTATGCCAGAGGCCCCCAGCCCAGTTCCCTCCCTGTACAGCCCCTGCCCACCTGTGTGGAACAAAACCATGTGGAAACCTGATGATGTACAACTATGGAGACTGCTCTGGGTCCTCCCCCTTCTCTCTGTCTCTCTCTGTCAAAAACAATAAAGTAAATCTTTAAAAAATGAAAAAGGTTTTTAACTCAATGACATCTGCAAAGTCCCCTTTGACAGGTACAGGAACATATTCACAGGTTCTGAGTACAGAAAGTGCACAACCTTGAGGGGGGCCATGCTGCTGCTACTATACCCATATCCCCAAGAGGCTAAAAACTGAAAACCACCCAATGTCACCAATAGGATACATACCAAATAAACAATGCCAGCCCCATACAAGAGAAGGACGCTATGCAACGTGGTAGCCACCAGTCACCTGAGGCTAATTTTAATTTAAATTAAAAATAAATAGCCATACTTTTCCCCCAGGTCAATAAGTTATCTTTTTATTCTCTCCATACTAGCATTTTATTCTTTTAGCTCTTTCAAAACTGAAAGACAATGGTATGGGTAAAAATTAAAACGGCAGCCAATGATTTAACTACCATAATTCTACATTACTTATCCTCTTTTCTTTAGATTTCCAAAAATACCTAGTGCAGATTTACAAGAGCAGTTTAATTAATTATAAATAAGATACCCAGCTACTGAGTGAAAAAGACATTATCAGATCAGGAGGAATAAGTTCAAAATGAAGCTTCATCATAGAGCAGATAAATAAACACAAAGGTAATTACTCACAGAGATTTATAATCTATCCTTCATTCATGTCTTTAAAAAAAATTAATTCAAAATCCCAATTATTTTCTAGTCTAACTCCCAACCAATCTCTTCTTGTGTAACTAATGAACATTACATATTGCTAATCTTTTTTAAATTATGGTAAGAATTTATGTTCATGTTGCAATGTACCCTCTCAAGAAATTTTTACGTGTACCATGAATACCATATTAACTATAGGCATACTGTAGCCATACTTTAAGCACCCAATAGCCACATGTGACACACAACACAAATACAAAACACAAAAAGTTCTACTGACCAGTGCTGCTATACAACATTTAGTAGCAGTTTTTCTCTTTAGGTAAATAAGCCTAGGGAAGACAATAACTTCTTATACATCCCATGCAATACGAGCTTTTTGTTTACTGAGTTGGAGGATTCTATTTGTTTCTCTAATTTTGGATAACAAGAGCTTCGGTGGCATACATTTTCCTTGCACCTGGGCCAACACAGTGACATATGGGAACTACTCAAAACATATCTGATGAGGGTTGCCGAGATAGCTCAACAGGTTGAGCGCATGCCTTGTAACCGCAAGGTCGGGAGACTGAATCCCAGCCCCGGCCTGTGCAACCCCATATGCTCAGTACACCTGGTAACCGCTGGGCTGGCACCCAAAGCTCTTGCCTCCCATGCAGGAGGCCCCAGTTCAGTTCCAGCCCTAAGCGGCCCCACATCTACCTGTGTGGAATGAAACTATGTCACAATTAATGTACAACTATGGAGACTGCTCTGGGCCCTACCCCCTTGTCTCTCTCCCACCTCTCAAATAATAATAAAAAATAAATAAATTATATATATATATATATATATATATATATATATATATATATATATATATATATATATATATATATGATCTGATGAATTAATGAATTCATCAAAAGCCCGGAAGCAACTAGACCAGATGTTTACAAGAGCCCGGATCCGCCCCTTCCTCTGGGTGACCTTGGCCGTGACCTGCCCTCTCGGGGACCCCCATCACATTCTCTGGGGGCACTACCGGTGGGGTGAGCTAATGGGCTCCTGGGTAGAAAAGGCGTATCCATCCACCCAGCCTCCCTTCCTCGGTTGCGGACCGCCCGCCATCACCCGCACAGACTCACTTGAGCAGAACGGCGCTGCCTACCGCCGTGCCCAGCACGGACACCGGCACAAGATAGCGGTTCATACCGGGCCAGAACGGGACGCAGCTCGGGGCCGCCCGCAGACTTGCCGCCCGGTTCCCTCCGGAGAGAGCGCAGCCCGAGATCCAGAGACCCACGTGGGGAACAGCAGCCACGGCTGGAAGCCGCGACTTCCGGCAATGGGCGTGGCTGGGGCGGGAGCACTGGGTGAGGGGTGGGGCCTCAGGGATGGGACGCAGCGCTGCTGCTCCTGGGAAGGGTAGTTTACGGGGGGAATGAGGGGCGGGGCCTGAGCGCCGTTTGAATGACGTCATCGCTCAGCTACTACGTAGATGCCCCGCGGTTCTGGAGGGAAACCAGGATTCCAATCCTGAAGCTGCCGGATTGAGCTCCTCTCTGTTTCCTCATCTAACAATGTGTTCACCGATAGTACCTCCCTCATAGACTCTACGGGAGAATTTCAACGCTCAGAAACCAGGACCTCTTAGCCTGAGATTCCCAAACTCCTGGATCTGAGAAAGGAGAGGTTGGTGGGGGGCGTGTTAGCTCATGAACCTGAGGGAGGAAGTCGGACACCGAAGACTGGTGCTGTGTGATTCCAGTTATAGGAGGGTGGGCTGATACATTTTGCCTCCACTTAAATAGAAAATGAAAGGGAAAGGATTTTCATGAAATAAAAGAAATATACCTACATCATTTAATTTTAAAGCTGCATAATTATTTTTCTACAAAATCACCATACCCTTCAATAAACTTTCACCAACTCTGCACTAGTTTTTGAAATATGCCCTTTTAAAAAATTGCTGTTTAGACCATCTTATTAAGCAAAATAAGTCAGACCGAAAGAATCAGGAAACATATGACCTCACTTATATGGAATATAAAACTGAAAGTAGCAAAGACACAGAGACTTGGGGAAGCTGGGATGGCTCAGTGGGTTAAGTGCTCACTTTGCAGTGCCGGGACCGGGATCGAGTCCCGACCCCTGCCCGTGCTGACCCATGTGCTGAACTGAGGAGTGCCCCCAGTTCAGTTCTCTCTCTGTCTCTGTATCTCTCTCTCTCTCTCTGTCAAAAACAATAAAAAAGAAAAAGAAAGAAAAAGAGACCTATGGACACACTCAATAGCTGGGTGATTGCCTGGGGGAAGGGGAGGAGGGGAGAGGGAGAGTTGTGGGGGGAGGTGGGAGTGGGTACTGGATATATGGTGGTGGAGGGGGAGCTGATTCTGGGTGGTGGGCACATAATGCGATGCATGGGTGATGTGATGTGGACTTGTACATCTGGAAACTATCTAATTGTTACCAATCAATGTCACCCCATTAAATTTAACAATAAAAAAAAAAAGTATACTTACAAATCACTGTTTTGGGGATTCCAAGATGGCTCAGCGGATTGAGTGCTCTTTTGCAGCCCCCGGGGTCCTGGCTCCGGCCTGGGCGGATCCTTATGTTGAACTGGGGTGTGCCCCCAGTTCGGTTGTCGTCCAGGCAAGCTTCCCATGTGGGAGGCCCCGGCCTGGTCCCTGCCCTGCGCAGCCCCGCGCCCACCTGTGGAATGAAACTAGTGAGGTACAACTATGGAGACTGCTCTGGGCCCTCCCCCCTTCTCTCTGTCTCTCTCTGTGTCAAAAACAATTTAATAAATAAATAAATAAATCTTTAAAAATCACTGTTTTGTTTTTGAAACCATATCCTCACTGCAGATGAAAGGCCTTACCCAGCGTCTTACTGTACTCACATCCACACACTGATCACCATAAACGACTTGCATTCATCTGTGACTTTCAATTAAAGTAACTTTTTCCGCTGTTAAGAATTCAATAACAGCATGCTGTTTGAACCAAATGTCTGAACACTCTTCCATTTCAATGTGCACTGGGTGAAAAATGTGTCTGTGTGTGCAAGGTCAAGAATGGTGGAGGGAAGATACCATGTGGTTATATCCAAATATGTCTAATGAAACAAAAAATATATTACTGTGGAGGCAAAATTTATCAGCCTGCCCTTGTATGAAAGATATTCTAGTGAAAGAATGAATATCAGTGGTTGCCAAGGCAGAGGGAGTGGGGAAGTGATTACTACCGAGGGAATTTTTTGAGGGTTTGGAAAATAGTCTCTATCTTCATCTGACTAGTGGTTATATACATGATTACATTCATTTGCCAAATCTCATCAGAGCAGTCACTTAAAAATAGTAAATTTCAGGGAAAGCTGGGATGGCTCAGTGGGTTAAGCGCTCACTTTGAAGCCCCGGGGACCGAGGATCGAATCCCGGCTCCAGCCCATGTGGTCCCATATGCTGAACTGGGATGTGCCCCCAGTTCGGTTCTTGCCGGGGCCTGTGTGAAAGGCTCCCGGCCCAGTTCCTGTCCTGCGCAGCCCTGCGCCCACCTGTGGAGTGAAACTATATGGAAAAACTAATGTCAACTACGGAGACTGCTCTGGGCCCTCCCCCTTCTCTCTGTCTCTCTCTGCCTCTGTCTCTCTGTCTGTCAAAAATCAATAAAATAAATCTTTAAAAAGAAATAGTAAATTTTATTGCATGTAAATTATACTGCAATAATGTTAACTAAAAAACACTGAAAATTTTGTTTTGGAAATTATTTGACCACAAGTAACTCATTTAATTTATGATTGGATCAGATTTGTCAGCAATCAACAGATATACTTGAGAATTCTTATCAAGTGAGAAATATGTGACTCATAAATCATTTCCAAATGTCCCAAGAGGTTTTTTTAATATTGGCATGAACAATAAAATTGATGTATTATTTTCTAGATATAGAATAAAATGTATTCACTTTGGTTTTGCAGCTTTTGTAGTTTGGAGCTAATGATTTTTTTTTTTTTTCTTGGAAAGGTATCTTGTTTCTGTAATGCCGTGAAAACTGTGAGCCCAAAAGGGACATAACAGCCATGGGTATATGATCTGTGACTAGAGACTCAGCCTTCCCAGAGGAGGGGAAACCTAAATAGGGTTTTGAAGGATGAATACAAGTAGAGAGGACAACTAAACAGGTGGAACAGCATATGCAAATGCTAGGAGTCATGAAGCAACTTGCCTGGTAAGTGACAGATGTTTGGGGTGGTAGAAGGTTGGCTTAAAGGGAGAAGCAGCTGGCAAGAGATGTAGCTGAAAAGAAAAGAAAAACCAATAATACAAGCTACTATTTATTGAGTACCTAGTATGTGCCAAGTATTTCATCTATACAACAAACCAAAGAATAGGTTTGCTGTTGGGGATATAGCAAGGGTGCCTGGCTGTGGCGAGAGGCCTCTCCCCTTTCTGAGATTGCAGGAACTCAGGGATCCTGGACCATGGAGGGGTAAGACCTGGGAAAGGAAAAGGTGACATGAAGACTGTGGCAAAGAACCCAGACATGGATCTAGACAGATCTTTCAAATTCCTGATCCACCTCTTCTTAGATGTATACCTTGCACAGTGACTTCCCCCCATCTCAACTTCTGGCTTCTCTCATCCACCGAATGACAAAGGGTTGACTTTGTAAAGAGCTCTTATGAATCAATAAGGGGGAAAAAAAAAAAAAAGACTCACCCCCAACAAGGAGAAGGGAGCATGAGCAAAGGGTATGACAGGCAATTTGCAAAGAAAGTCAACGAACGTATAAAACTACTCAGCCTTACTTGCAATCAAAGAATGCTCCTTAAGATAATGACAACATATTATTTCCCACCTATTAGAATGGCAGGATCGAAATAATGATAATATCCAATGTTGGCAAAGATGTGGTAAAACTGGAACTTACTCATACCTTCTGGTGGGAGTGTCAATTAGGACAGCCTTCCTAAAAGGCCATTCCAATACATGGCAAAACCATCTATGCATAGCTTTGACCCAGTCATTCCTCTTGTAAAAATTTATGCTATTAATTACTCATTGGGACAGAAATATGCATAAAAAGTGTTCCTCACAGCCGTCTCTCTGCCATAGCGACACACTAGAAGCAAATAAAATGTTTGTCAGTGAGAGAATGGTCTTACTCTTTGCCATTCCTACTCCTACACTCCTTTTATAACAATCATTTAATGAGCCCTTAAATCCCAGGCATTGAACTGGACACTGGGAATTTGGCCACAAGACACACAGGATCCCTGCCCTCACAGATCCCCTGACATTGACAGTAACAGTTAATTCATCTGCACATGTTTCTGGACAGACTCTGTCTACACCTTTATCTGGCTCGAATGTTTAAGAACATCCACGAGTTTCTTCATTAAGCACCAATAGGGGAAGCCGGGATGGCTCAGTGGGTTAAGCGCTCACTTTGCAGCGCTGGGGACCGAGGATCGAATCCTGGCCCTGGCCCTGGCCCGTGCGGAACCATATGCTGAACTGGGGAGTGCCCCCAGTTCAGTTCTCTCTCTGTCTCTGTCTCTGTATCTCTCTCTCTCTGCGTCAAAAATTAAATAAATAAATAAATAAATAACTTTAAGCACCAATATGGGGGGAGAGGACACAGGATGACTCTCTTTTTAAGTTTATATTTAATACTAACTTGCATATCTTCAGAGTAAAAAAAAAAAACCACACACACACACACA
>PVKE010007917.1:0-39480 GCA_004027555.1 Craseonycteris thonglongyai
CACCAGCAGTGTATGAGGGTTCCTTTTTGTCCACAGCCTCTCCAGCACTTGTTATCCCTTGTCTTGTTGATGATAGCCATTCTAACAGGTGTAAGATGGTATCTCATTGTGGTTTTTATTTGCATCTCCCTAATTGCTAGTGATGTGGAGCATTTTTTCATATATCTGTTGGCCATATGTATGTCTTCACAAGAGAAGACTCACATTTTATTAATTGACCCTTTTCCTTCAGCCAAATACCACAAGGCAAAACAGGCATGTGCCTAGAATGAATTGCCCCTAAAGGGCTGGCATTGCTGGCTCTGACCTATTGCAAACAGCAAACAAACATAAAGGTAATCACATGCATCAACACAGAAAAGAGATTGGAGTAAGGTGCCAAAGTAAGAACCTAGTTTCGTCTGACAATGGCTTTTCTCCCAAAATTATCTCAAATGGATTGGTCCCTAAGTATCACAGACTGTCATGATTAAAAAAAAAAAAAAAAAAGAAAAGAAAAGAAAAAAAAAGAATTTTTATGAAAACCTATACATCTGAATACCTTCATGTAACTTCATTCCTGATAAAGTCTCATGGATCAAGGAAATCTACCTTCTGAGAGATACTTGCAATAATCGAACTTTTTCCTAAGTATCAGTCCTTAGATTATTCAACTACCTATAATCTATGTTCATGTAAAAGGATTAATTAAATATACTAAAGCTGATGAAAAAAATCTATATTTCAAATATTCTTGGTGTGATGTTCTATAAAACTAACTGGTTTGGTTCATAAAAATAATATTTGGCAGAATTTTTCATACTTTAATCAAGAGTGTCCAACCTTTTGGTTTCCCTGGGCCACACTGGAAGAAGAATTGTCTTGGGCCACACATAAAATACACTAACACTAACGATAGCTAATGAGCTTAAAAAAAAATCTCATAATGTTTTAAGAAAGTTTACGAATTTGTGTTGGACACATTCAAAGCCATCCTTGGCTGCATGTGGCCCATGAGCCATGGGATGAACAAACTTATTTAAATGGTTAAGGGTACTGTAAATTTTATCATTAAAAAGATCTGCAGTAATTTAACAAATATGCTATTTAAAAAGGGAAAGCATGGAGTCCAAACTAGAAAATAAAAATGATACACTAGAATGAAATGATGTTTAGCCTGAAATAACTATTCCTGATTATCTAATCTAAGGTGGACAAATGTATGGGGATAATGATAGGCACTTTTCTAGTTTCTATCCAAGGCAGATATAACTAATCAATCTCAGCAATATTCAGTTTAGCTCAAACATAAGTAGTCTCATAATTCTTCTTACAGATCTCTGGTAGCCTCTTTCATTCACGTGGAGTCGACATATCTAAAGAAACTATTTGTCATCTCTGTTATTCTGAGCTCTTCAATTTACATATACATGGAAGCCGAAAGGCATACTGTGACAATTGTCTTGACTAATGTCACCCAGATGGCAACTGAAAGACTCAAAATTCTAACCCTGATCATCTGTGCATGCCTGGGATCAGATTCATAGAGTCAGAATCTGAGTACATCACATTCAACTGATTGCAATCAAGTCCCCAAATTCCAAAGTTTAATAATTATAATGATCCTGAAAGAGTTTATATTATCAACTTTATAATATCCATTGTGAAATAAGTGAAGTAGGGGGGAAAGAATCTTAATGCTTATGATTGAGTATTATGAGTTCATTTACTGTTCATAAATATGGAATATTTTCCTCTTTATTTATGCTTTAAAGAAGAAAGTTCAAACTTTTACTGCATAGAAATTATGATTAGGCTATGGCTGAAATTTAAATGCAATGCCCTTAGACATAGAGAATGAAATATACAGAGACTGGGACAAAAGAGCGCTTTTGCTTGAAATCCTCGTTAAATCAACAAAAAAAAACCTCAGTTTACCACAGTACCTGCAATTTAAACTATTTACTTCCATAAAAAATTATGATGACCATGGGGAAGCTGAGATGGCTCAGCAGGTTGAGCACTTGTCTTGCAGTCCCCGGGGTCCAAGGATTGAGTTCCAGCCCTGGCCGTGTGGACCCATATACTGAACTGGGGGTGTGTACCCCAGAGAGTTCTCACTGGGGTAGGCCTCCTATGTGGGAGGCCCCTGGTTTGGCTCCCACCCTGGGCGTGCTTCCCATGTGGGAGGCCTCAGGCTGGCTCATGGGGGTTTGCCTCCCATGTGGGAGACTCCCGGCCGGTCTGCCCTTTGTGTCTCCGCGCCCACCTGTGGAATGAAACTATATAGAAAACTAATGATGTGCAGCTATGGAGACTGCTCTGGGCCCTCCCCTTCTCTCTGTCTCTGTGTCAAAAACAATAAAAATAAATCTTAAATAAAAATTATGACGACCATGTTTTTTAGATTTAATAATGCCTTGCCTTACCCATGACGGTTATCTAGTTTAAGTTTGATATTGTATATTCAGCACCCTATTCAACTCATAAGTGAAAATAAAACATAGAAATTACATGCTTAGAAGGAAAAAAATCTAAAAGAAGACAAAAAAACAAACCAATCTTCGTTGATAATCACTCACCTGAGGTCAGACTGACACATGCTGTTCTTAGAATATTTTTCTCAAACATAATTTTGTTTACCTTTAAAAAAAATTTTATCAATATAACTTACACATTGATTTAAAAATGAAATTGTGCAAAAAAGCTCATAACAAAAAACCCTAGCAACTCCATTCTCTCTCTCTCTCTCTCTCTACACACACACACACACACACACACACACACACACACACACACCTCATATCCTAAAGGCAACCACTTTTCAACTTTCTGGTATTTATTTCTGTATTTTTAAATAATATGCTTATAGTTATATCTATTGATTTATCCAGTTATAGAGTATCAGTTATGGTAGATGAAAATTTTAGCTCTCTCCTATACTCTTTTTCTTTCCCTTCCCAGTCTCCCAACTTTTGGTTAAATCCTTAATCAGTGTTTTCATTATTATGACTTTGGAAATATTGTTTACTATATTGCTGGATCTTCCAGCCAAGTAGTGTTCTATGATTTAATTCTCTTTCTTGTAAAACTTTTTATTTTTCTTGGAGTTAATAGTTGCCTCATTTTCTCATTTATTTAGTTTTCTTTGAAGATCCAGCCAAACCTTCCAACACACTCTGTAAGCTTTATCAAATGCTTCTCAGTGCAGTTTTCCACAAAGTCAAACCTAGAAGTTGACTGGTCAGTTTCACTTGGCTTTTCCTGGACACTGGCTCCTCCACCTGCTTCCGTTTCCCTGGATGCTGGCTGTCCCCCACACAGCTATGGCCTCAGTGCCTCCCTCAGAACCTCTGCAGCGCTGGATCCTCTCTTTCCAGGGTTCTCATGTCTTCTTTGCTGCAATCCTCCCTTATTATGGCATAGGAACTTCCTGAGAAAGGATGCATAGAAGCTAACCTTTTTTTCTGAGGCCTTAACTGTCTGAAAATACCTTTATTCAATCTTCACAGTTGATTGGTAGTTTCAAGGAGTATTAAATTTAAGTGAAAATGTTGTTTTAAGTGATCACATTGAAGTCATTGCTTATTGTCCATTTTTCAGTGGTGCAATGGGAAGAAGGTTCATTTCTATTTTTGTTCCTGACCTTTGGAAATGTCCTTTTTCTCTATCTTTAGAAATTTTTAGAATATTACTTTAATCCTCTAAAATCCCACAACAATGTGCCATAGTTTGAGTCTTATTTATTTAGAGTTTTCTTTTAATTCAGTGGTTTGGCACTTGGAAGGCTCCTGTTATTCAGTTATAGAAAAATTTGTTGGTAGAGATAATTTGCTCCTCTCTTCTCTGTTTTTTCTTTCTCTCCATAATGCTTGTTAGTAAGATATTGGATTGATGCTTTGTCTTATCTTTTCTCTATTATTTCTCATTTCTATGCATTTTTATTTTACTTTCTGGATGAGTTCTTTCACTTTGTCTCTAGACTCTTTAACTGAATGTTTTATTTCTGCTATCATATCTTTAGTTTTCAAGAATCCTTGTTGTTCTTTTTATAATATCTTTGTCTGTTTTGTGGACATATCCGAGAATATTGATCATGGTTTGCTTTTATGAAGTGTTCTTCTCCTCTGGTATGTTTCTGATTCCTCCAAGTTCTTTAGCCCTTCTGCTTATTTTGGACTGTCTTTGTGTTGCAGGCTTTCCTCAAATGCCAGGTATTAGTGGCTTCCCACTTATATTTAAGAACAGAACACTAAATGCCCGATGAGGAGCTCGGTGGGAAGCAGCTCCTCGCTGCAAAGTGTCTGGGTTGCACCTGCACTTTTGCCAGGTACTCCCGTATGTCTGTATCTTCAGGTTCTCCCCTCCTCCCTGCCAGGTGGTTTCTGGGTACCCAGAGAAGGACTGGTTTATCTCTTACCTGTGAGTTAAAGCTTGGCTGTATTCTGAGCTTGGGTGGCAAAGAGCATTGGGTGTAGATTTTCACTTCATCTTCGAGTTTTTCCTTTCTCTCAACCTGTCTGTCTGTATCTGCTCTGTGCCAGATAGCCTCAAATGCGGAGCCGCTCTGACTGACCCTTTTCAGAACCTAAACCTCCTGTCTCCTCTTTGGAGGTGGGCATGGGCTGGGGAACATTTATCTGACTGCATTAATTGGTGGAAGGAATTCTGGGATCTATAGCTTATTACTTGGACTTTCAATGGACCCCTTATTTTTAGCACCTGTTCCCCAACCTTTGGCAGAACCTGCTCTACGCCAGTGACTTTCCTAAGTTCTGGGGGCCGAATCACCTTGTCTCTAGGTGTGGCCCTCCTCGGACATTGCCCTGCCTCCTCTCTCGCCTTTGTTGTATGGCTCAGGATTACAGATGTCTTCAGGTACCATTAGAGGTAATGCCTGCTTCTTGCTCTCCTCATTGTTGGATGCTATCTGAGCAAAGAAAGCATGAAAGAGTTGTTACTTGACCATCTTGAAGGAGAGGTCTAGAGCACTTCTTGGCATTGGCCATAGGACTGCTCAGGGCCAAGTTGCTGAGCACCCTGTATTAGCCAGCCAGGACTGTTGTAACAAAGTACTACAGACTGGCTGGCTGAAACAAAAGAAGTGTGGTGTCTCACAGCTCTGGAGCCAGGAGGCTGAAAGCCAGGTTAGCAGGGTTGGCTCCTTCTGAGCGTTGTGAGGGAGAATCTGTTCGTGCCTCTCTCTTAGCTTCCAGCAGTTCACTGGGCATCACTGTGGTCTTTGGATTCTACTGCATCACCTCAGTCACTGCCATCACCTTCATATAAAGTTTTCCTTCATGTTCATCTGTGTCCAAATGCCCTTTTTAAACCGGGACACCAATCGTATTGGGTTAAGGTCCATCCTACTCCAGTATGAACTCATCTTAACTGATTATATTGGCAACAACCCTAATTCCAAATAAGGTCATTCTGAGGTACTGTGGGGTTAAGACTTCAACGTAGAAATTTTTGGAGGACGCAGTTTAAACCCTAGCACATCCTGTCTATGATATCTTCTGGGTCGGTTGATCCAACATCTCACTTTGTCCAGGACCACCGTCCTTACTGAATTATTGATAGTGCCTCCTTCTACTCTCAGTAGTGTCCAACTTTGAACCATCAGTCATGTGATCACCTTATATACTTGCATGAAATTATCAAAATAGAAGATTTTACTGTTCTTCCCAGGAGATGCTGGACAAAAACCTGGGGAACAGTATTTCATGTTTTTCTATTTTTATTTTATGAATAAAAGCATATATATGTATATAAGTATACATATATATGATGTTTTATAAATACATAAAATAAAAGATTACATAAGTATATATATATTGTTTTAAAACACATAACAATTATTGTGATAGAGTAGCATGGTGTATAAGCAGAATTTTGAGTCTTTAAAAAAATAAACTTTTCTTAAAAAAAAAGAAACCCATTTTAGGTTGCTAACAATAAACAAATGAACTTCCAGCAGGTCGAGAAAATTGAAAACTCAGTGCTCCCGGGGCTCTCAGAGGCGCTGAATTGGCCAAATCAACTGCTTTGAACACGTTTTTGTTACAGGATTGGGTACAGCTCAGTTCTTTCCATGGCAACAGAATGTGCTGTCATAAACACTACAGGATGGTCTATAAATGATTCAGCAGTTGCTGGACTACAAGGAAGATAAGATCCTATTAAAAATACAAAAGTTGGAGCTAACATACCAGAATATGAAGCTGCATTGACAAGGGAATTTGCATGTCATATAAATAGCTCTTTTACATTTGGCCTTTAAAGGAAAAGGCCTTGTTCAGTAAAAAACCAATATGAATTAATGCAGGTCTTTTAAAAATAGTTCTTACACAAATTACCTACCAACAGAAAGATTGTAAGGAGAGGGAAAAGTAAATATAGCCAGTCCCCATTGAAATGTGATTCGTGCTTTTACCCCAAAATGTCACCTCACAACTAAGGGTATTTCTTGGTTAAGAACCATTTTTCTCTTGAAAAGACCAAACTTGTCTTTTCAAGAGAACTTGTGTTCTTTTCTAATTATAAAATACATTTTTACTTTATAAAATTCAGAAACACATAAAACATAAAAAATAAAAATTACCTGTAAATCCACCACCCAGAGACTTTTTAAAATTATTTTTATTTTAAAGTGAGAGAGAGTGAGAGAGGAGGGAGAGGGCCCAGAGCAGTCTCTATAGTTGTACATAATTAGTTGTGACATGGTTTCATTCCACACAGGTGGATGTGGGGCCACATGAGGTGGGAATTGAACTGGTGGCCTCCTACATGCGAGGCAAGTACCTTCACCACTGAGCCATCCTGGCGGTTACCAGTTGTGCCACAGTTGAGCATATGGGGTTGCAGGGGCTGGGGCCAGGAATCGAACTTAGGACCTTGCAACTGAGAGGCAAGTCCTCAACTGCTGAACTATCCCGACATCTCTTTAAATTACTAGAATGCTGAACATGGAGTTTTATATCTTATTTTTTTAACATAGTTTTACATCATGAACTTTACCCCACATTACTGAAAATGCTTCAGAAGCATGACATTTAGTAAAGGCATAATAATCTATCATGCGAATAAAGCACAATTTATATACTATTTTCACATTATAGGAGGATATTTGTAATTATTCTCATTTTTCAACATCATGAGTAATACAGTGATAAACATTTTATAAATAAATCTTTATTCATATTTTGTATTATTTTTAAAAATGCATTGCTAGAAATGAAGTTATTAGAGCAAAGGTTATGAATATTTTTAAGGTTCTCCTACTTTAAACGGCCTTTTCAGTTTTGTCTATTTTTTGTTGATATTCCCAGATCCACTTTTTCACAATATACGGAAAGTTCTTTAGAATTTTCATTGAGGTAACATTAAAACCGTAAATTCAAATGGGAAAAATTGATACTTTTATAATTTTCAGAAACTTGATATGTATATTCACTTATTCAAATCTGTTATATCTCAATAAACTTTTGTAGTTTTTTTTCATATTGTTCTCACACATTCCTTGTATTTTAAATTTTAGTTGCTATTATAAATGCAATCTTCTTGTCATTGTATTGTTTAAGCAGAAGTTGCTGGGGTAGAAAAAAATAGTTACTGATTTTAAAGATTTATTTTTTATTGTTTTGACAGAGAGAGAGAGAGGAGGGGGCAGAGCAGTCTCCATAGGCCTTCCCCATGGGAGGCACACCCCCTCAAGCTGGGGGCTGAATAGAGGGCCTCCCACATGGGAAGCTCACCCTGGCAAGAACCAAGCTGGGAGCCTCCCACATGAGAGGTACACCCCAGTCCAGCATATGGGTCTGCATGGGCCAGGATTTGACCCTCGAACCCCGGGGCTGCAAGACGGACGAGTGCTTAACCAGCTAAGCCATCCTGGCATCCCAATAGTTACTAACTTTAGAAACATTTATCTTTCTAACCAATTTAGTTAACTATCTTATTATTTACAACAAGCTTATATTTGGGGGTGGGGGTGTTTGTGTGTGTGTATATGTGTGTGCCTGTGAAGGAGGTATGGCATATAATTATTGCAGCAGAAATTACTATAGTTTGGCTTTTTTTCCTTCCAATAGTAATACCCCTTTATTTTGAGTTTATCGACCCCAGCTTTCAGAAAAGCTAACTAGTCAAAGTGATAGATGGCATCTTTCATTTGTTCTTAATAGGAATAACAATAACCTGTCACTTATCACACTACTAAATATGATGTCACTTATTAAATTTAATACTGGAATAGTATATATATATATATATAGAGAGAGAGAGAGAGAGAGGTTACATAAGTGACAGTAGTGGAGCAGGCCGGTTATAAAACAATAGAGCTTGTTAGAAACTGACAAACTGAAGAACATTTCTAAAGCATGAGTCCCCAACCTTTTTGGCACCAGAGTGGTTTTGTGGAAGACCAGTTTTCCATGGACCGGGGTGGAGAGATGGTTTCAGAATGATTCAAGTGCATTACATTTATTGTGCACTTAATTCTATTATGATTATATTGTAACATATAATGAAATAATTATACAACTCACCATCATGCAGAATCAGTGGGAGCCCTGAGCTTATTTTCCTGCAAACTAGATGGGTCCCATCTGGGGCTCATGGGAGACGGTGACACCTGAAGTGTGTCGCTTATGTCCGGTCTACTCCGTAATCTTGCTTTGGCTGCTGTCACTGCAGAAAACCCTGCTTCACAAAGACAGGATACTGGAAATGGAAGCAAGCTTTTCAGTGCTTTTGTGGCCATCTCAAGATATCCCACCTTGCCTTTAATTCAGAACATATAGAGCTTTGAAGTTGCCTCAAATATCCTTTTAAGGCCACTGTTACTTGTGATCTCAAGCAGTTGATCCTCTTACAGCTCAGACAAAGTTGATTTGCCTGGCTTATTCACAAATGGGTCATGGATCCGTTCCTTCCCGGTTTGGGGGTCTTTTGTAGTTGGGAAGCAACGTACAAACTCTTTTTGAAAGCTGAAATAGGTGATCATGCACCAACTGGGAGAAAGAAGGCCCTGGCTCAGTCTCTTTCAAAGTCTCTGTTAATGTTTGAAACATGTCAAAAATCCTACTGTTCACTCGTACCCTCATAATTTCAGTTTGGCTTTGCATGCAGCCACTTTACCTACCGACTTGAACACAGTTGTCATTCTTCCTTTGAAGTGAGAGACTGAGTTTGTTGAGCAGGTTGAATACGCCACATAAGTAAGCAAGTTTTGCGACCCACCCTGTGTCACCAAAATGTGCTGCCAGTGGCCACTATTTTTCTAAAAGAAATCTCTGGAGTGGCTCTCGTAACTCAAAAACTCTGGACAGTGTGCTACCTTTAGAAAGTCATCTCACTTCTGTGTGTAAGAGCAGACGTGTGTGCTCTGTGTCCGTCTCCTCGCAGAGCTGCACAAACAGGCGGGAGTTAAGAGCATGGGCTTTAATGTGGTTGATAATTTTAATCACATCCTACAAAGTGTCTTTAAGTTCAGGTGACATTTTTTGGCTAGCCAGCATTTCTCTATGGGTGACACAGGGCATAGATTCACATTCAGAAGCAGACTCTTTGACTCCAGTAGTGAAACCAGAAAGCCGTCCAATCATGGCAGCCACTCCATCTGTGCATATATTGACACAAAATGACCAATTCAGTGTTTCCAATATATAATCATTGAGTAGTTCTGCAGCTGTGGTGTTGGTTGGCAACAAAAGTGCACATATCATACCCTCATGCACGTCCTCCTGAAAAATATATCACACAAAAACAAGCCTTGTGGCCTTGTTGTCAACATCAGTAGACTCATCAATCTGGATTGCATACCATGATGACTCATTAATCCTCTCTAATAATTGTGCCTCAATATCCTCTGTTATTTCTTCATCAATTCGTCTAGTTAGGGTGGTAACTGAAAGAGGAATATGTGCCACCTTTTGAACTGCAGCCTCTGCTAAAAGTTCACGACACATGTCCTTAGCAGCAGACAGGATTGACTCTTAGCCAATAGGAAAGGACTTAGTTTAGCAATGTAGTTAGACACTATGAGTGATGCTCTCAGTGCAGACACATTTGATGAAGTGGTGGCCTTCAGTAATTGCTTCTGCTCTTCGTGTTCATGTTCTTTCTTTTGAAAAACTCCAAAGGACTTGTCTTTTAATGAAGGGTGCTTGGTCTCTATATGGCAAAGCAGTTTTAATAAAATTCAACTCTACAATATTGGACACTATATCCATAAAAGAAAAAAACTTTTAATATTAGGAAATCTATTGATTCAATGAGAAAAATACAAATGTAAAAAACATATAATGAAATATAACATGCAGTACTAAAAAACCAAAACTCTTGGAAGCTTTGGATTAAATTGCTCCTTCCTTAATATAGTTAAGAAGATATATCTGAAACCTGAGTTTGCAAATAGACTGAATGTGAACCACTGTTTTAATTGTTTTGTTTGTTTTGTTCTGTACAGTATTAGGAAAATGACTTCAGTTATAAGCACTTTATATCAGAAAATTTCATATAAAAATCAGATATTTTCTCCTATGTGAAAATAGAGGTTAGGGTTTCCAACATTAAAGAAAAAAAAAAAAAAAGGAAGATCTGTCAACAGTAGGTCCACATCTTCACAGCATGTAAAGGGTTTAACCTAAGCATCTACTGAGCTTTCCCTTTAGAACAGGGGATTTCAGGCCCTGAGCACAGACCAGTCTTGGTCCCCATGGCCTGTTAGGAACCAGGCTGTACAGCAGGAGGTGAGCAGCAGGTGACTGAGCAAACTTCACCTGCATTTACAGCCGCTCCCCATGGCTCACCTTACCGCCTGCGCTCTGCCTCCTGTCCGATCAGCAGCAGCATTAGATCCTCACAGAAGCGTGGATCTTATTGTAAACCATGCATATGAGGGATGTAGGCTGGGCCCTTCTTATGAGAATCTAATGCCTGATGATCTGAGGTGGAGCTGAGGCGGAGATGCTAGTGCTTGGGAGTGACTGCCAATATAGGTTAGCATTAGCAGAAAGGTTGGACTATACAGAGACCATAATAAATCAATTGCTTGCAAACTCATATCAAAACCCTATCAGTGAGTGGTAAGCAACAATTAGGCTGCATCGGGTGGCAGGCTTTATAGTAGCAAATGAGCTGATGTACTTCAATCATACAGCTGCATCGGGTGGCAGGCTTTATAAATCCAATGGCTGCAGCATGACCTTCAGGCACGGGCAAGTGGACTCCTGCCCCATGCCACATGTTTTAGGGGGCTCAACCCTTTGGAGTGCCTTCCTCCCATCTTCCTTAGGCCCTCGGGGTTGGTGGTACTGCCCAGGAGCCCTGAGCCAGGATGGAGACCTGCATGGGCCTTGTGCCAGTTTTCCCCTTTGAGGCAAGGCACTCTCCACCTCTGTATAAGGGGTCAATTACATGCCCTGAGGAGCACCTGGATTCTTACCCATAGAGTCATTCTAGGACTCCATGGATGGATCCTGGGTCCACAAATGGGATCTGGTAAGAATATAATCCCTGCTGCCTGAAATAGTATTTCATTCACAGTACTGTGCAGGAGTGGGCCACCAAAATGGCATTGATGTGCTGATTTGGGGTGACACAGGACAAGTGAAGGGCTCTAGACTGCTGATTCTCTACCTCTGACCCTTGGTCTTGCACTGAATGTGTGAGCCTTTGTGTTGACTCTCCTGTGTCCATCCATGATCTGATTGTGATGCTGCTATGGTGGTAGGTCACTTCCACCCTGTCTGCCCCCTAGGCAGTGGCACCAAGGTGGTCACCTCATTCCTTTCCCTCCACCATGCCATTGGGTACGCAGTCTCCAGTGGGTAGCCTCAACTAATTCCTGTGGAGATTTTAAGGGTATTGCTCCTTATTACAAATGGACTCTACCAAGTGATGTAAGGTTCTCTCTTTCTTCTGATTATTGTGGTGATGTCAAGCTCTCCCAGGTTGGTCTTAAGCCACCTAGATGAAAGATAGACATTCCTTGCATAAATGGGAGTATTCTTCTTGCTCTGCCCATGGGACTTCCATCCCACTGATAGCAGGATATTAGAAGGCAGGGGTATAGTCAACAATGAAAGTGATTGCATCCTAGGAATGCATCACCTGAACTTCTACCACTGTAGCCTAAGTCCAATAACCTAATCAGTTGTTTTATTTCCTTTCATGACCACTATCTACTTTTCTGGCCTCAACCCATTCTCTAATAGCAGCAAAAGTAGTCAGTTACAAGTATAAATTATTAATGTTACATAATTCTTAAAATTCATCAAGGACTTCCTATTGTACTTTGAATAAAATCCAAGATTTGTAACTTGGTCTTCAGGGTCTTACATGATCTGGCCCATGCTTACCTCACCAACCTCACATCATGCCACTCCCCACCCTGCTCCTTGTGCCCATTACACAGGCTTTATTTCAATGCCTTGAATATACCAAGCTCTTTTCAGCCTCAGGGTCTTTACTCTTAGTTTCCCTCTGTCTGGAATGCTCTTCTCCTAGTGGCATTTATGCGGGGCGTCTCATCTTTTGGAAATGATTCTGAGTTCAGTTTAAAGGTCACATTCTCAGAAAGGCTTTCTTCCCTCCTAATCTAATTTAGATTCCTCCATTCCATTGCTTTCATTCTTATAACTGCAACATGTTTGTCTCTCTTTATAGCAATCATGATGACTTGTAATTATTTGTTTAGTTGTTTACCGTCTGTTTCCCTCAACTAAGTTATAACTCCCCAAGGGCAAGGACCATGTTTTTTTTATTTACTGCTCTGTCACCAGTGCCAGACACATGATTCTCTGTCAATATTTGCTGAGTGAATAGTGAAAGCCTCATGTATAAGATGTTAAAGAGACAGATAATATAAGGCGTGGAAAGGCAAAAGCAAACAAATTTATCTGTCTTGAATCTAAAATCAAATCCCAAGGTTACAAATGAGTTGAAAAACAGCCTTAATGAATTAACCTAAATCTATAGAATAGACAGTTAAAAAGTGCTCATTGAATTGAAGTAATTCAGCATCATTGAGAGAAAAGCACTAAAAATTAAGGACCTCTGTTTCATATTTAGAGTTGACGCCTTCTTTTTAGAAATGTTTTGTTATAATTTATGGTCCTAAAAGACTCAATATAAGGAATTTTGGAAATGCATAAGATAACATATAAAACATTATTTAAATTAAATATATCACCACCCAGATATAATAATGGCTAACATTCTGGTATAGTTTTATTCTAAACTTTGTTTTTAAATGTATAATATATAGTTGATAAAAATATACATATATACAACATTTTGTTGTATTTTTAGTCTTCCATATGTACAATGTATAAGATAAATAAATATAAGTACATTTAAATGGTATTTATAAATGCTATCTTATTATAGAGTTAAGGTTATATTTTTTGTAATGTCCCATAATGTACTTTTTCCAGTTCACATTATACTTTGAACATCTTCTCATGCCAGTAAATATTTTTTAATACGTTTTTAAAGAATACTTCCTAGTATTCTATCATAGTAATGTATCTTAATTATTTAACTAATATTCTTTGTGGTTATTTAGTTTTATCCAATTTTTTCATGTAATAAATATTGCAACAATAAAAATTCATGTATATAAATCTTTGTAAACATCTCTGATTAGTTCTTTTGGATATGTTCCTGGAAATAAAATGACTAGACCCAAGGGTCTGAATTTTTTAAGATTTGAATGTACACTGCCAACTTGCTCTTCAGACCTGCTGAGGTATGTTCCCACCAGCAAACTATGCAATTGTTCATTTATTTGCACCTCACAAATTTTGAGTATCAAATTTTGCCTAGTTGTCTGGGAAAATGTTTTAATTTATATTTCTTTGATTATAGGTAAAGTTAAAATTTGTATCCTAATATATTGAATGGGATTTTTATATTTCTTCTTTAGAGACTCGTTTACATTTTTGCCAATTTTTCTACTGAGGTATACATCATTTTTATAATTTGCACTTTATAAATATTAAATACATATATAATATTTGTTGGTTATACATGTTTCAAATATTTACTTTCAGTTTATTCTTTGCTTTTTTCAGTAGTAATTTATTAATGTATACATTAAAATTGTCAAAAAGTCAAGATTTTCCTTTTTATTTTAAACTTGTGATTAGAAAAGCTTTTCAAACTCCAGTATTAAATAAGAAAATCACTTATGTATCTTCTACTTCTTTTAAGATTTCTTATTTTTTAATTTAATATGCTAATTCAGCTGAATATGTGTGATGGGGTGAAATTACTGTTATAATTTTGTTCTGTTTTGTTTTGTTCTGTTTTCCCCAAACAGCTAACCAGTTGTCTCATATTCATTTTCACATACTAACGCCATTTCCTTTACACATATTTGGAAGGCTTATTTAAGAAAAAAGTAGTGTTAAGATTTGTAAATACTAGGATTTGTTTCAGAGCTTTCAAGTCTCACTAGCTTTGCTCAGTGTGGTACTCCTCAAATTATATCTATATAATGGGTTTTATAATGTGGGAGTATAAATCCTTTCTATTTATTTTTGAAATTTTTCTGATCTATTAATAGCTTGGTAAAGGTGCAAATCAACTTGGTTCTCCTTATCTTGTTTTACTATGCCTGTAAAATAGTGTGTAGGTTACATAGATTTTATTTGGTGATAAAGTTCATTCTTTTGTATTACTACTTCCCTCTTCTTAAACCTGAATAATCTTTGAAAAATTAACCAGCTTTGGATAAGTTACTTAACTACTCCCGGCCTCACTTTCCTCATCTTTAAAAGAAAAAGAAAACATCTCCTTTGATTTTCTGTTTTAAAATGTCTCTTCTTATACATTTTTCAAAACCATCAATCAAAGAATAAAAAAAAAGAATTTCAAACATAATCATTTACAAAACCAAGGAACACGGGAATGCTGGGATGACTGAGTGGGCTGAGCACTCATCTGTAGCCCTGGGGTCTGAAGGTTGAGTCCCAGCCCCCGCCTGAGCAGACCTATATGCTAAACTGGGTGTGCTTCCCATGTGGGAGGCCCCCAGTTCAGTTCCTGCTGGGGTGAGCTTCCTACGTGGGAAGTCCCTGGCTCACAGGGGTGTGCCTCCTTGTGGGAGGCCCCCGCCCAGATCCTGCCCTGTGTGGCCACATACCCACCTGTGTGGAATGAAACTGTCGAAAATTCATGATGTACAACTGTGGAGACTGCTCTGGGCCTCCCCCCTTCTCTCTCTCTCTCTCTCTCTCTCTCTGTCTAAACAATAAAATAACTTTAAAAAACCAAAACGAACAAACAAAACCAAGAAACATCTAAAATCTAAAAGCACAGAACAGGAGGCAGGCCATCAAAAACAAAACAAAACAAAAAACCCCACAAAAATGAATAGCAAACAGATACGTGAGAGAAGGGGGAAGTGATAAAAGTAGTAGTTACATTTCTTATTTAAAAAGAGTTCACATTTTTTTTTTGTAAGATAAGAAATACACAGTAAGGTGTGAATCCCAAATTTATCTTTCACCAATCGGTGTGGTTTGTGTCAGCTGGTAAAAGACCCTGTCCCAGACCTGGCTGGGTCCTGGGAAAAACAGAAGCAGGAAGGGAAAGTTGAACAAGGAGTCAGAGAGTCATGTTGCAGGAAACAGTCTATGAAGGAATCAGAGAGAAGGAAAGGATTATGTTTTGAGTCGCCCTGCAGTGCTGATTTTGGTTGGGTTGCAAGAAATAAAATGGCTGAAAGAACTTTTGAGATACTTGTTCTGGACCTTGACCCTCTTCCTAATGCATGTGATGGTCCTACAAACTAACTTTACGATGAGATGAGCAACAATGAAAATGAGAAGTACAATATCTCATTACCCAAAAACTTTAAAAACATGATAGGTGAAGAAATTCATCCAGAACAATATTACAAAAAAGCAGGTGAAAGTTCTGAGCAAACATTTCATCATGAATTTTAAAAACTGGTTGAGCAGAAAAATGTAAACCTCTAGTAAGCAATGTAAACCCTGAATAAATGAAGGTATATATATCAGGGTTACAAATGATATAATAAGATGCCTCTCTTACCACATTAATCTGCTAATTCAATGCAAACTAAATTTCTACTTGGATTTTTTCAGAACACAACAAACTTACTTTCAAATGTATATGGAAGAATACATGTTTAAAAAAAACCCAACTAACTAAGTTAAACATTGAAAAGAAGAACAAAGAAAGTAGACTCCATACAAATATATCAATATACAAAAAATCAGTAAGGTTTTGGTGCATAGTACATAGGTCAATGGAACAAAGAGAGCTCAAGAATGGATCTCTGTGTATATGACAAACTTTAGTACTATAAAAAGAGAGAGAAGTATTCAGTAAATGATGACATTGGAAAAACTGGCTTCTTTATGGAAAAAAAAAAAAAAGTTGGATTACTACCTTATACCATAAACCAGAGTGGACTTTAGATGGATTCAAGACCCAGACATAAAAGAAAACATTATCCAACTATAGAAGAAAATATGAGTCTGTTCATGTTTAAATAGGAATGAGTAAAATCTTCTTACACAAACCCCCCAAAACAAAGCCACTTTCAACATCAAAAGTAACGATTTTTGTTTAATGAAAGACACCACAAAGAAAAATGATGACTAACAAGAAGTTGAAATTTACTAATAATCAGAGAAAAACAAAACAGACACCACATGATATACATAAGAATAGAAAAAAAATTGCAAAAGTAAATAACTAGGATGAAGGAATGAAATTTTTGTGCAATGTTAGTGAATGTGTAAACTAGTATAGATATTCTGAAGAGCAATGTGCTATTCTTTAGAGAAATACAGCATGTGCCTATCTTAGGACCCCCAAATTCCATTTCTGAGGGTACAGCCCAGACAGTTTTTAACTGGTTAGGACTTGAACAAAATATAAATTGTGCTGTTCTTGATGGCAAATGTGGAGAGTTAGAGGCAACCTAGATATCATCACATAGAAAATACATAAGTGAAGTGAGCTGCAGAGTGATGGAATATTATGCTGTAGTTAGAATAAATGGACTACATATCTGGATATTAACATAGATACTATTAAAAGCATAGGATTAAGTAAATAAATAAAAGTAAGAAACAACCCTCATATATATATATGTAAAAATCTTCTACATAAACCTTTCTCTTGTCTTTCTCTTCCTTTGTGGTACTAACCTCCTATAGGAATCAGAATTTTTAGAAAAGAAAAAAGGAGATACAGATTTAATATCAATGAGGTTTAAATAAAAACCTGTTGTCCTAAATTTGAACTGGAAGTACTAGTATAAACTCATGATATATTTAATCTTTGAAACGTACATATATTTCTCAGCTCTATATACTAAAGAAGCCTAAAAATGAAAGTCAACATAATAGCAATACACACCCCTAATGTCTAGTTTTTAGTCTCTAAAAATAATTTCCCAGTAAAAGTAACCAAGACTTCTTGAACAAATGTCCATTTCCAGAGCTGGGATAGGAAATGAGCAAAATAAGCCTGGCATATCTTTTCATATAAGTAAGCAAATAACTATCAATGACTGAGATAAATCATGGCTAACAAACTCAGGAGTCAATTTCAATAGGTTCAACTGGTCAAAGAAAGAACAATTTGAGGATCAATGAGGATAATAAGTTCAATGGATTAAAATGTGTCAAATATGTTTAAAAACCATGTATTCACGACGATACAAACCAAAACAGAACAAATGTAACTGATCATCTTTGACAAATGCTAAGAATCAACTTATTTTGAAAACTAATAAAGGAAAATAATCAAGTATTTATCCCACCTTTCCCATATGAATGCACCTCAAGAGACTATACCTCAGTATGCATGCAAATAGTTAAAGAAGGTGATGTCTCTGTTTAGAAGTATTCCATCAAATAAATGGAAAAAAAGGTAAAATTAGAGTATTACTATTTGCAAGCCCTAATTAATCATTAGGCCCAGGAAATAATTATCAATGACTTCTAATGCCACAAAAAAGAAAAACAAGATAATATTTAGTCTTTTCTCCCAAAAATCAACCCTGAATTCAGTTACATCTCTAGATTTAATCAACAATTTATAGGAAAAACAGTGGAATAAGGGAATATGATAACCCCATGGGAAGCCAATCAGCAAAGTCCAAAATATGGAATATCTACAGGATAAATGATTCTATTTCTTCAACAAAAGTTTGCAAGGTTAAAAAGAGCTAGAGGTGAACCTACATACTTAGAGACTTAAGAAACATATCAAATAATTGTAATATAGAGAGTTTATTTGGATTCTAATCAAATATTATATATGAGCTGGAAAAATCTTTAAAACAATGTATGTAAAAATATGTACATTGATTGGATATTTGAAGATATTAAAACATTATTGGAACAGTGTAAGATGAAAAAAGTCATATGGTTGTGCTGTTTTTAGTAAAAGTTACTGTCTTTTAGCGATATATACTTAAATATTTACAGAAGAAATTATTGGCTTTCCTTCATGATAATCTGGGTGGGGGAAGAAAGAGAGTTGGGAGAATAGATGGAATGAAATTGTGAGTTGAAAAGTTTTGAAGCTGGATGATGAGTACAAGGAATTTTATTATTCTATTCTCTCTCCTTTTGGTATGTTTGAAATGTTCTATAACAAAGTGTCATAAATAGTTATAATGGAAAGGATTCTCTTTACCATAGGAAAAAATATATAAAACATAGAAAAATGGGTAATAGGTAAATATATGAAAATCAAACTTTAAAACAGTATTGAAAGACAATGTGATCAGTGTCATCATAGACAGATGATTTCCCTAAACTTTCTCCAAAAGGTAGTCTAATAGTGAAATGTAAATCCTACAAGAACACAGATATTTTCTTTTATGCCAGAAAAACTGATTAATATGGAAAAGAGTATGTACAAGACAATCCAGAAAAATCAGGGAAGAGAGACCATAATAAGGAGACAACTCTAATAGATATTAAAGCCTTATGAGGCTAGCGGAAGAATAGACACATCAGTGCAGAATAGTACAGAGTATACACATGTTTAGTAAAAAGAAGAGAAAAAGTATACTAGGAAACTACGTAATTGTTACCAACCAATGTCACCCCAATAAATTTAACAATAAAAATAATAATAAAATAATTAATTGGAAAAAATTTTGTTTTCCCTCCTTTAAAAGGGACTTTTACACTACTTAATTTTGAAAAACACTGTTGTAACTATCACACAGATTTATTTCTTTTCTATAATGTTATTAATGACCAGTAGGGAATAAACTAAAAAAAAAAACAGTAAAAAAAAAAAAAAGAGAGAGAGAGAGAGAAAGAATAAAGAAACAGGTAAAAGAATTTTTGCATGTTTTTTTTTAATTTTGCACATACTCATGTACTCTATCTGGGGTGGAAGGATACATTTCAAATACTGGCTTTAACTAGATTAAACAATTTGGTTTTTTTGTTGTTGTTTTTTTAACTGACTACACATTTAACGAGAAATTTAGTTTGTATGACATCACAGTGGTGCAGATTTTAATCTCTGCGGGAGAAACGGGGGAGGATGGGAGAGCCAGCAAAGATGACATCAAGTAACCGTGGGTGGGAAGGAAGTGGTTTCTCTCTTATTCTTCCTAAAGAGACTGGGAAAAGTGGGAAATTTGATACGAAAGAAAGAAAGAAGGTATAGACGAAGCATAGAGCCTGAGGTGGGAGCGTGGCAGGAGGAGGGATATCTACCTGCTATTTCTTTCCTCTTGTTGGGGATGGGGCATGATTTCCATGATCCTAAATTTCCAATCTTGAAGGTATCCATGCAAACCAAAGAGCATAAGCTAATGAAACAACACAGTCTCTGCAAGGCGGAACGTGTCTGCTCAAACCGGCAGAAACCAAAGGCTCTCAGCATGTGCCCCTTTGCTGTTCTGGAAGCTGTCAGTTCTTTGAAACAAACTGTATTTGTTTGGGTAACGTACCAAAGAGTGATGTAAACCTCAAAGCCTAACAAATTGGATCCCAGTTCTAGATTTTTCTCAGAAAACTTTGCTTCATCTATTAGAACAACGTTTAGAGGATGCAGAGGAAGAGACGTTTATTGACAGGAATATTAATCAACAGCATTAGGATATTAGAGAAAACCTAAGTTAAGGAGAGTTAACTGGATGCCTGAAACTCTTTGGTTGAAATAATTTTTCTTAATATTTTTTATTATTCTATATCATAAATACCTAGAATTATATTCTGCAGGACTGGGGTGCAAAGAGTTCTGGGCAAAACAGATTTCATACACAAGTCTGCTGATGTTTTCAACTACATCTCAACTACATTATTAAGATGGTGTTTTTTTAAGTGCCTCCTCTGTTCCTGGCACTAATGTTAGGGGGATTATAAAGAAAAATAACACAAGTCCCTGATCACAAAGAACATATAATTTAATAAAATATATATAATCAAATACCATTATAAGAGAATACAAAATAAGAGCACATGAATTGTGTAAATAAGTAGATTACCGTAGTAATTGGACACCATTTGGAGCAAAAAGAGAAACAGAAGCCATTATCTGATTTCATGTAAAATTCTATCTTGAACCAGCTGGGGAGGGACGGTCAGTTCTTGCTGCTGCTTCTGATGCCTTTGATGCTGAGATCAAAATATATTATAGAAAATAGATTTCTATAGCTCTTCCAGAAAAATTCTATTTGTAATATAGAGGATAGATGTTTCAAAATACTGTGAACTCAGAGGGTAGGTCCTTCATTGTGAAAAGTAAAGATAATATTAAAACTAATAAATGAATAAATAATTTTTAAATTAAATTTGCAAAAAGATGAAATAAAAAATAAACAAACTTAAACTTTGAGGATTAAAGACAGAATTACAACCTAGTTAGAGTATCTCATTTCTTTGTTCCCAAAGCGTCATAATTCAGATTACATTTTAAGCACCTTCACTTGGTAGGCTATGTAGAATGCAAAAATAAAAACAAAAACCAAACAAAAACACACACGCAAAACAAAAAAAAAAATGCAGCATTGTAAAAATAAACAGATAAGCAATAATGTGAAGTCTTGAAGCATATTGCAAATTTGGCATTACATTTTCCATCATGAAAAAGTGTGATTTCAATTCCTAACAACTGTAAATAAAGTTCAGACAGTTTTGAAACTTCAACTTACATATCAGTTTGGTTCATACAATCCTATAAACTATTTTTCTTGCTAGGGAATCAAGGCAGTAGATATTATCAGTACATATTTTGGTTATGGTTTAACAAGAGTGTGTGGTAAAGCAAATGCATAAATATGAGTTGTCTACTCCAAACATATTCTGAAACATTCTTTGAGGTGGTACCAGAGAAGGATATTTTAAATTTTGAAGTCCATATTCTTTTGGTTAGTTATTAAAAAGAAAAAATCTGATGGGAAAATGCCCCATCATACTATTAACAAAATAAGGGCAATTATAAGCAAAGTAATATGTTGCTGAACAAATAAGTTGATTGTTTTTAATGATAACAAATGCTATAAAATTGTAAGGTGTAATTGTCATTTTCATACATTGCTGGTGTAAGGGTTCACTGAAACAAATGTTTTCTAAAACAATTTAGTAATGTACACCAAAAGCCTTTAAAGTGTTCAAGCCCATTGGTTCACTATTCTTACCTCTGGAAATCCATCTTACTGAAGAAATAGAAACATTCTGGAAATTTTATGAATAAGCACCTCACTAATGACGTAAGTCTTTCCCTTCAAACTGAGCGAGCCAATATACTCACAACTGGACCAGGGGCAACACCTAGTGCATATGCAGACAAGGTAAGCTTGAGTTCCTAAACCAGCCACTGGAAGGAAAATGGGAAAGCCCACACTGGCCTAGAGCAATCACGAATGCCCCCCCACACACACACACACAGCTGGAGTCAGTTCCTGGGGCTGCATCCCTGCTACTCAATGGGAGAGGAGTTGGATGCATGACAGGAGCTGACTTCCATGGCCACCACACTGGGTCCTTCAGATTTCTCCACCTCACTGACCCATGGATCCCCCGGTTAACTCAAGCCAAAGAAGTGGTACCATCCTTCAAAGTCCCCTTCTCCTTGATTCCACACCCAACACTAAATCCTATTATTAGGCAGAACTGTGTGAAATTACCAATATGGGATCTCTTTGACTACAAAAACGACAATTTCACAGGATTCAACATATACTCATAATTCTACATGCAAAATACAGGGTCTGGCACAAGTAATGCTGCTTCTTTTTATGAGCTGGTAATCTATACCAGATCCTTTATTTCAAAATCATAAGCATGTAATTCTGTCATGTAACAGCTTCACCACACTCACTCGCTGTGCCCTTGTCAGCGGATGGGCCATTTTACTTCAGGGAATCTGGAACACAAAGGTTACTAAGTTTACTAAGACAACACATCGTTTATACCATTAATCTATGAATACTCCTTTAAGTAGGGTATTGCTACTGCTGGACCACTCTTTTCTTCTCTGCTGCACAACCCCTAGTGGAAGTTCTTCATACAGATAATGCCATCGCTAGCCCATTTCCTTCTTTCCACTCTTGTTTCTGTACCCTGTTTTAAAATTCATTAATGCCTCTCTACTGCTCTTAGAATAATACATCACAAGCTTCTTAGCCTGGCCACGAACACCCTGCTTAAACAGATTCCTGCCTACAACTCTGGTCTCTTCCCAGGCCACTGTCCCCATCACACTCTGCTCCAGCTTCACTGACTGCTTGTCATTCTCCCTTTTCTTCTCTCCTGTCGTGTTCCACTCCTCACTCATCAACCGGCCAACCCTACACACCCGTCATCATTCCACTTCAATTTACTTCCTCACACCAGCCTTTCCTGAATTCCCAATCTAATTCCATTTTTCCCAGTTACTCTCATAATACTCTAGTTGTTTTCTTTCTGGAAACAGTTTGTAATTACAGTAACTTGTTACATAAAAGTCTGCATGCCACTGTTTATTATAATAAATAATGCATAACTACTCATATATATAAATAATGGATAATTATGCATTTTCTATGTAAGTTGATATTAGTTGACATTCTCTTGAAATTTCATGCCCATATGTCTCTGAAGCTTCATTACAGGGCTCTTCAGAACTCAATGTAATCATCAGTAAAGATCACTCCTTATTTTCTAAATAAATTACCTATCTGTTCATCCTCATCAAATGTTCCAGAAGCTTCTCTCCACTTAGATTTCTCCATTTTTTTAATATTAAATGTGCTTATATAGGTGGGAAAAAATTAGAGTGCAAGATACTTTAATTTTCAAACATTTTTCATATTCATTTATTTCTCCCTCCCCATTGCCACCCCCTTAATCCAGGTCACTTTCATCTCCAACCTAGACTAGCTGCAATTCCCTAATTGATTCCTTCCATCCATTAAAAAAAACTTTTTTTAAAAAAATATTTATTTTTTTTATTGTTTTTGACAGAGAGAGAGAGAGATACAGAGACAGAGAGAAGGGGGAGGGCCCAGAACAGTCTCCATAGTTGCACATCATTGGTTTTTCCACATAGTTTCATTCCACAGGTGGGCTTGGGGTTGCACAGGGCAGGAACTGGGCTGGGGTCTCACCCCAGTGAGAACTGAACTGGGGGCACTCCCCAGTTCAGCATATGGGTCCACACGGGCCAGGGCCGGGATTCGATCCTCGGTGCCCAGGGCTGCAAAGTGAGTGCTCATCCCACTGAGCCATCCCAGCTTCCCCTAAAAAAACTTTTTATTATGATATAGCTTACATAAAAATAGAATGTGCCTACTTAGTTGTAACTTTTGATGAGTTTTGACAAATTTATAGCTCAGTGCAAGCACCATCACTATAAATATGTAGAATATTTCCATCACCTCCAAATTTCCTTTATGTCTCATCCTAATAAATCTGTTCTATGGAAATATCACAACTCATTTATCCATTCTCATCTTAAGGGACACTACAGTTGTTTCTAGTTTTTTACTATTATGAATAAATCTACTATCACCATTTTGTACAGACAAGTGCTTTAATTTTCCTTGGATAAATACCTAGGATTGGGCTTGCTGAATTATATGCTACATATATGTTTAACTCCATAAGAAATTGATAGAATCTTTTCAAAAGTATTTGTACCATGCTTCATTCCTACCAGCAATATATAAGAATTACACTTGCCAACATCCTTGTCAACACTAGGTATGCATGTGTTGTCAATCTATTTAATTTTAGCTATTCTAAAGGGTATATATTATTATTTTATTGTGGTCTAAATTTGCATTTACCTATGGCTAATGATGTTTAGTATCTTTGATGTGATTATTAGTGATTTGTGTAACTTTTTGATTAAGTATCTGTTCAAATATATCACCCATTTTAAAAACTGATTTATCTACTTATTATTGAGTTATAGCATATTCTGGAATGTTGTAATGTAATCCAAACACAATTCTTATGGCAGTTGTATGTATTGTGAATATTTTTTCCCAGACTTTGATATGAACTTTTATATTCTTAACAATATTTTTTAAAAGCAAATGTTTTAAATTTTAATGAAGTTCAATTTATCAAATATTTCTTTTATGGTTCTTGCTTTTGGTGTCCTAAGACATCTTTGCCTGTTTGAGGATATATAAATTTTAAGCTATATTTTTTTCTAGAAGTTTTAGTTTTTATATTTCCATAAAATTTTTAGAATTAGGTCAGAAATTTTTGACCCCCAAAAAATCCTGCTGGAATTTTATTGGTATTGTATTGATTAGATAATATTGTAGTGAATAAATATCTTTAAAATATTGCCTTTCTATTCATGAAATGGTATTTATCTTAACTTTAAAGATTTATTTTTTTTGACAGAGACAGAGAGAGATAGAGACAGAGAGAAAGGGGAGGGCCCAGAGCAGTCTCCATAATTGTACACCATCAGTTGTTGACATGGTTTCTTTCCACACAGGTGGGCCGGGGCCATGCAGGGCAGGAGCTGGGCTGGGGACTCCTGTGTGGGAGGCACACCCCTCAAGCTAGGGACTGAACTGGGGGTGAGAACCGAACTGGGGGCTTCCCACATGGGAAGCACAGCCCAGTTCAGCATATGGGTTTGCATGGTCATGGGCAGGATTCGATCCTTGGTCCCTGGGACTGCAAAGTGAGTGCTTATCCTGCTGAGCCATTCTGGCTTCCCTGGTATATATCTTAACTTATTTTGATTCTCTTTAATTTCTTTCAACAATGTTTTATGACTTTCACTGTAAAGACTACATATTTTGATAAATCTATCCCTAATTATTTCATACTTTTTGACATTCTTATCATTGCTATTTTAATTTCAATTTATAATTATTCATTGTTGGTATGTAAAAGTATAATTGATTTTTTTATTGTTAAATTTAGTTGGGTTACATTGGTTAGTAAAAATTACATAGGTTCCAGGTGTACAACTCTACAGTATTTATCTATGTGTTACAATATGTGTTCACCACCCAGAATCAGCTTTCTTTCCATCACCATATATTTAGCTGCCCCTCCCTCCTCTCCCACCCACTCCACCCTATCCCTCAGGTAACCACTAAACTATTGACTATGTACATGGGATTGTGTTTATTGTTGCTTTTAGTTTTATAATTGATTTTTTTGTATACTAATTTTGTGTTCTGCATCCTTATAAAATTCATTTATAGATTCCAGTAGCTTTTTGCAGATTTCTTAAGATTTTCTTCCAACACGATCACATTATTTGCAAAAAAAAAAAAAAAATTATTACGGTATTTTCTTTTGTTTTATACACTTTTCTTCCTTTTTCTTGCCTTTTTGCAGTGACAAAAACCTCAAGTATAGTGAGTACAGTGTTGAATATAAATGATGAGAGTGACATCCTTGCCCCAATACAGTAAGAAATCATTCAGTTTTGATGTTAACTATAGGTTTTTACCTAGACGTTCTATCAGTATCAAGTTGAGGGTGTTCCCTTTTATACCTAGTTTGCTGAGAGTTTTTATACCAAATGAACATAACTTCATTTTATACATTATTAGACTCCATTTGCTAATAATATTGCAAGGATATTTGCAGTTACATCTATGTAGTGTTCTAGTGTTTAGTTTTCCTATTTTTGTAAAGCTTTTATCTGGTTTTGGGAGAAGAATAAACCTGGTCTTAAAAATTACTTGTAAAATATTACCTTCTTTTCTGAATGGGTTAGTGTAGAATTGGTGTTATTTCTTCCTTGAATTTGAACAGAATAACCCATAAAATAATCTGGGCAAAGATTAAGTGTGTGTTATAAAGTTTTCAATTATTAATTCAGTTTCCTCAATACATTAGGGCTTTTCAAACTTTCTACTTCTACTTGAGTCCATTTTGATAAACTATGTCAGAGAATTTTTCCCTTTCATTTAAGTTTTACAATTTACTGACAAGATGTTTTTCAAAATATTTTATTATTATGTTTAATATCTGTAAGTCTGTAGTGATGTCTTTTTTTCATCATAATCAATTTACCTAGCACTTCAACAATTTTATTGATTTTTTCAAATTACCATCTTTTGGCTCTACTTTTTTCTCTATTGTTTTTCTATTTTTCAATTTTATTGCTTATTTCTTTTTTCCTGTTTACTTTAGGCTTAATTTTAATTTGTTTTTTCCTCATTATATCTCTTATTTCCTTTATACTCAGGAGTATATTTATAGTGATTATTTTAATGTCCTAGTTTTCTATTTCTATCATCTCTGTTATTTTTATTTTTGTTTCTACATACTTTTTTTTTTTTTCTTGGCTATGGGTTAAATTTTCTATTTCTTTGTATGTCTAGTAATTTCTTCGGGGTTGCTAGACATTTTCAAATGTATGTTGTTGTGTGCTGGATTTTACATTGTTTTTAGGATTGTTGAACTTCTCCTGGTTGAAAGTTATTTATAAATGGTTTTGATCATTTGAGGCTCATTTTAAAGTTTTTTTGAGTAGATGTAATGTAACCTTTATCTGAAGAATACAGTAATCTAGCTCAATTTCTGAGGAATCACTCTTCTGAAGTCTCTATTAAATGCCATAGTATTAGCAATAGTATCTACTTTTGGCTGAAGGGAATCAGGACAAGTTACAGCTACGTTTAATCTGTATATATGATTTGTACCACAGTTTCCCAGTAATACTACTTTCCCTGTTATTTATTTATACATGGGCTCATGAGTTTCATCCTATGCATATGTGTATTGATACTTAGCCAGACTCAAGGAAACATCTATGCAGATTTCTACAACCCTTACTCTGAATATTTCTCTTCTCTTAAGTACTTTGCCCCAAATTTCTAAATGCCTCAATTCCCTGAAACTTTGATCTCTTTCCCCTCAACTCAGAAAAATTGGTGAATTCTATTTGAGTTCCTGCTTTTTGCACCTAGACTGGAAATAATGTCTAAACAGAAAGCTTTAATGATGGTGGGACTTAAATCAACTCTTTCCCTTTTCTCAGTGATTACGATCTTGTGCTGCCTGTTGTGTAATATCTGAAAATACTTGTTTCCTATGTTTTGTCCACTTTTCTTATTATTTACAGAGGAGGGATATGTCCAGACCCTATTTATTTTTTATCATTAGAAATAAACTCATCTTTTCATTTTTGACATCTGCCATCCATTCTTCACACTGTAGCCAGAGTTACTTTTCTCAACACAAATCTGATCAAATCAGCCACAAACTTGTAAGGCCTGGTTTCATTCCTACCTAGCCCCCCCAGCATCATTTTTCACTGTTTTCCAAATTCTCCTTTATGCTCCAGCATTACTAAATTATTTCCTGTTTTCTTCAAATATGACACGGTCACTCTCACCTATGGACCATTGAAAATACTCTTTTCTTGACTCAGGATATTTGCTCTTCACCTCACATATCCACAACCTCTGGCTAATATAAGAGGGCTGTCTGAAAAGTATCCAGCCATGTAGTATGAAAAATAGAGGCATTTATGGATGGGTTTGTTTTTGTTTTTTTTTCTGGACAGCCCTTGTATACTTGCCTTTCATCATTAATTTATGATTCTTTCTCAGAGAGCTCTCCCAAAAACCTTAGATTTGGGTTATACTATTCTGACACTCATAATGCCTTACAATAACCTTCATCATTTCATTATGCAGTAGACTCTCAGCAAACTGGTACCCATAGGGATTGGTAGATGCCAGACAAATGCAAGTACACTCTCTGTTAACTGGAGCTCAAGCAACAGGTTGCTTGAGTTCTGCTTAATAGACAGTCTACTGTAACTACTCATTTAATATCTTATCTATTAGACTGTTAAATCAAAGTGAAGGTTTAATATCAATGTCTCTCTCACTAAATCTGCTAAATCTCTAGTGCCTGTGAAACAGCTGGCAGAGCAGATCTCAACAAATATTTGATGAATAAATTAATGAAAACAAGGTAATTAACCAAAAAAACAAACGAACAAAAAACCCCCACCAAGTTAGTGAGGAAAGAGAGGCAGAGGGAGGAAGGGAAAACAAACAAAAACAAATTCTAATGCTCAAAAAATCAAAAGACAATGTAATTTATAATCAATAATGTCACCCCAATAAATGTAACAAAAAAATTAAAAATCAAAAAAAATCAAAAGAATCTTATTCTTTTTCAAATTTAAAGTTGCTTTTACTACTCAAACATTCAGATACATGGTTATTTAGCTTCATTCATCCTGTTTTGTTTTGTTTTTATTGTTAAATTTATTGAGGTGACATTTGTTGGTAAAACTTACATAGGTTCCAGGTACACAATTCTGCATCACATTGTCTATGCATTATGTACTCATAACCCAGAGTCAGCTCTCTTTCCATCACCATATATTTGATATCCCTCCCTACTCCCCTATTCCCCCTAACAACTCTCAGGTAACCACTAAACTACTGATCGTGTCCATGAGTTTTTGTTTCTTTACTACTTTTAGTTTTATGTTCCACCTATAAGTGAAGTCATATGTTTCTTGATTTTTTTTAAGTCTTATTTCACTTAATATGATGGTTTCAGAGTCCATTTATGTTCTCACAAATGGCTGCATTTCATCTTTTTATTTGCAAAGATTTTATGTACCCCAATGTTGATCATGGTACTGTTCACAGTAGCCAAGTTGTGGAAACAACCAAAGTGTCCTTTGATAGATGACTGGATAAAGAAGCTGTGGTACATTTATACAATGGAATACTATGTAGCAGTAACAAAAGAATCTTAAGGACAGTACTTTCCCATTTTGTTGATTCCATGCATCAAATTTTCTAGACGTCATTTCGTTTCTCACATTGTTTTGGGAATGGTACATTTGATACTTTTCTCTTTGCGAAGCAAGAAGACTCAGAGTAAATGCTTTTTCATAATGGGGTTTTCAAAAGCAATCACGATGAACAAAGTTTCACAATAATTGAATGTTTTATCTGTTGATTCTATTACTCTGTCTTGGGTAAGTCCATGGAAGAGAGATATCCATTATGCCTTAACATGTTCTTTGTCACCACTGTTGTTTTAATGTCAAGGTGAAAAAAAAAAGGCCACAGACTTTATATGATATTCATCATTCTAATCAAGTCATGTGAACAAAGAAAATTAGGTTGTGGCAATCAAAGATCTGGGAAAGAATGTTTAGAAGAATTGAGAGATCATATGTCTTATACATGGAAACAATACAGAGGTTGTAAGATTTTTAATAAAAAGGTTATCGATCCATTTCTTAAAATGTAGAGGTGGCCTGCTTAATTTGTTGTCATTTAGCCTTTATAATCTATCACTTTATCAAAAAATAAAATGAAATAGCAGAAAACCTTTTCCTTTAAAGTGGCAGGGTTTAATGCCATATTTAGAACAATCAACAAAACAAGTTATTTCCCAAAGCTCAGATTCCTTATAAAACCTTCTAGGTAGGTGAGAAGTCATTTATTCACCAAAAATTCAGCAGCATCATAAAATACTAGAAAGACCTCAAAGTGTTCTTAGAGACCATTTGGTCCAATCTCTTACTTTAAAATCACAAAGTAGTTTTTCAAGAGAATCCAATGTTTCCTTGAATGTTATTTCTCGGTCTGCTATTTGATCTCATTTGACCTCTGGCTCATTCATGCTTTTCTTCCTTTCTCATTCCATCAGCCCGAGTCTTATTCATACCCATGTCTAGCCTGGACTCACACAACAGGCATTTCTGCACAGCCCTAACTAGCAAACAAGGTCACTTTATACTCCTGACATGCCCTGTCCACCATTTCAACACCCCAGTGCACAGCCAGCTGTGTGTTCTCAAAGTCCTCTTGGATGTTTATTGGGCAATCATCTCCTTTCCAGTTAATACCTTCACTCGAACCCTTTCACTGACTCACAGCAACAAGTCATCCAACTCCCAGGATGCAGCACTCCAGAGCCACGCTGTCTGACCTCTGAGAGCTCCCAGTGCTACTTGTCGGTTCTTCAATTCATCTCATGCTGAAGCTCCATTGAACTCCTCATTCACAGAATCTTCAAACGATGAGATTTTTAAAAATATCTAGAAGCCTTAAGTCCAGAAAATTTAAATCCTTTATTTTTTTAAATCAGAGAATGGAAGAAAGCCCTCAGTAGGAAGTCATACCACTAGAAATAAAGGTCTGACTATAATCCAGAAAAGGGAAACTAATTCCCTGCCCCACTTTAGTTCCCCTGTGCCTTAACTTTTCAAGTCATAGGTTATTAGTAACACCTATCCCACCAACAATAAATACGTCCAGTACAAATTTTCCCAATTTTCCAATATCTAACCCAACATGGTGGCGTGGAAAAGAATATGCGCCTTGATGTGAGAAAGACGAGGATCCAATCTCAGCTCAGTCCCACACTATCCATGTGACTGTGGGAAGTTATTAATCCCATTTTGGCCTAAATGCCTTTATCTGTAGAACAGCAGCAACAGACTGGTAATCTAACCTGTAGGGTTTTTGTGATGATTATAGTCCATGTGTATAAAATAAGTATGATGGCTGGCAGGTAGGTAGCAAATGATGACAGTTATTTTCACCTTCTCTCTCTTTTAGCATACTCTTCTCTCTGCCTCCGAAGTTGTCCTTATCTTCATCCACCCCCTCCTCCTTCTAACCTCAGAGAAGTGGCTTTCATCCTCCCTTTCAAAGCAAATCCCTTTTCCTCAGATTATGAGTCCATTTTCTTGCCTTTGCTCTGGGCTCTGAGCCATTAGCTGTCTGATCATCAGCATCTAATATTCCATCTTCTCTGTGGACTTTTTCCACCAGATTTTTCACCTGCTTGGGATTCCCCTGGGCTTGTAAACACCCTCAGGGGAGAGGCTACAGCAGAAGGATTTCATCTGGGGAACAGGGAGACAGGTCCTGGGCATGATGAATATTTGACATTTCCACACGGGAATTTTGATATCCCTTCTTCCACCTGCCCTGGAGAAAATTCAACTTATCGAATCACAAGGTTCTAGGTCTCTTATTCCACTTACCACCGCTTACTAAAAAAAATGGGTGTGGGTGGGTAATAAACCCGTATATGCCAATTAATCACCACTTATTCACCTTCAGTACCTAGATGGCTTGTTAAAATGGATTTCCGGATCTCAACCCTGGACTTCTGATTAAGTCTCTATAAAGGCTGAAGATTTTCCTTTTAACAAGTTCCCGGGTGATGCTCATGTCCTTGCCCAGGGGCACTGTACGAACCACTGCTCCAGAGCCGAGCTACTCACGTGCTGCCAACGTGAGAATGCCCCAAACTGCAGAAACTTTTCATAAGTTGATTTGAGCCAAACAAAGAATATGACTGGAAACAAGTTCTCAATAGACAGAGAAAAATTCTTCTCAGAATGACAGTAGAGTTTCTTTTCTGCATTTGGAATTAAGGCTGGAATGTAAATCAGATTACACAAAGGTGGGAGAAAGCCAGGAAGGAATTGGATCACAGGATAGTGAACATGATTATGTGCTTTCTTGAGGGTCATTATACTAAGGGGTCTGAAAAAGGTGTTTTAGAGTGTGTTAATCTATATGCATGTAAACAATGGGCAGGGCTTGCTTGAAAACCTCTCACTAAAGAAGTTATAGGCCTGAGCTACCCACCATGACCTGCCCAGTTAGGCTCTGTGATCAGATCACCCTGTGAAGTTACTTTTGGTTACATTTACTGCAGTGACCCTTTTTAGTCCACAGTGTGGTCTATAGACCAGCTGCATCATCCTCACCTGGGAGGTGTCACAGATGCAGATTCCAGGCCCCACCTCACACCTCCTGACCCAGAATCTGTATTTCAAGTTGATTGAAGTGACCCATATGCACATTAAAGTTTGAGAAGCACTACTCTAAATTGGTGGTTCTCTATTCTGCATAAATGTTAAGATCTCTGGGAACTTTTTTGAGGAAAATGAGAGAAGGAAAGAGAAGAGGGAGGGCCCAGAGCAGTCTTTATAATTGTACATCACCAGTTGTGACATGGTTTCATTCCGCAAGCGTGGATGTGGGGGACATGTGGGGTGGAAGCTGAACTGGGGACCTCCTGCATGGGAGATGAGAACCTTCACCACCTTCACCACTGAGTCATCCTGGTGGTGACCAGTTGTGCCACAGTCCAGGATGTGGGTTTGCACAGGCCAGGGTTGGGATTCGATCCCTGAACCTTGCAGTTACAAGGTAAGTGCTCAACTTGTTGAGCTATCCCAGCGTCCCCCCTCTCCCCCCCCCCCCACGTGGGAACTTTATTATAAAATACTAATTGCTGGACCCCATCCCAAAGATTCTGATTTAGTTGAACTCAGGTGGGGCCCAAGCCTCAGGATTTTTAAATACCTGGAATCTGGTTAAAGTGCAGTACTAAATTAAGTCTGGGGTGAGGCTGAGGTTCTGCATTTCTAAAAAAGTGTCCAGATGACACTACTGCAGTGGTCTGGGGGTCACAGGTTAAGTAGCAACCCATTCCAGAGAGGGCCATTAACACTCTCCTACTTCCCAAATTTTACCATCTTTTTTCAACCCTCATCTGTCTTCATCTTTCTGCAGCTGACATTCATTCTTCCTGCTTCAAAACATTGGTACTCAGCTTTGACTGCAAATCACCATCACCTGGAGAGCTTTCAAAACTGATGTTGCAGTCCCAGCCCCAGAGATTCTGTTATAATAGTATGGGGTGCAGCCTGGGAATTGAAGCATCTACATTTCTCCAGATAATCCATGACAGCAAAGTTTAGGAAACACTGATTTAAAACCATTGCTTGTCATATTCCTGAGGGACAGCACTATTCTATATATACCTCTACCTCTCGATCACGTCTTTGTACCTGTCACTTGCACTTTTTCTATCACTCCAATGGTTTTATCTATCACTACCACAAACATGACTCCTGTGTCTGAATCTGAAAACTTGATATTTAACTAAACTCCTCAAACATGCCTCTCTTTACTTCCATATTTGGGTTAAAAGTCCATCCATTCATTCTGACAGTCACTCAGGCTCAAAGCTGGACATGGGGAAAGTGTAGACACTTAGAGATTGTACCCTGTCCAGTCAGGGCCAGGCTATTTCCCTCCTCTCCTTGGATGTCTCACCTGTGTGGCTTCTCATTTCTATTTCTACTCACGACTGCTTCCAGGCTCCATGGTCTTTCATGGCTACTACAATAGCCTCCAAAATGTCTCTGCCTCTCACCTCTTTCCTCTGACTCAGTTTACATACCTTAACCATGGAGCCAATTCTTTACCCAACATTCCACTGAAATAGCATTCTTAGGAGCCCACCAGGGACTGTTGCAATGAATTATTTTACAAAGTAATATCCTCCTATACTAAGGTGACCAGATTTTAACATTGGTAAAGCAGGACACCATTGACCGGGGGTGGGGGGGGGTGGGGGGGGGGTTCTTGATTAAAAATTTGGTCTATCTCCTGCTGTTCCCTAGCTTGTCGTGCATTCTTTCCAAAAATCGGGACTTTTTAAAAATGCCACGGGATGCAGGACAAATTGTTAAAAATCGGGACTGTCCCGCCAAAAGCAGGACGTCTGGTCACCTTATCCTATACACATGCCCAGCCCAACTAATCTGGTACATTTCTTTTTTTAAAAGATCCATTCTATTGTTTTTGAAAGAGAGAGACAGAGACAGAGAGAGACAGAGAGAAGGGGAAGGGCCCAGAGCAGTCTCCATAGCTGTACACCATCAATTCTCGACACAGTTTTGTTCCACACAGGTGGGTGAGGGTGGGGAGGGTGCACAGGGCAGGAACTGGGCCAGGGGCCTCCTGCATAGAAGGCATGCCCACCCGAGCTGCGGGCCGAGCCAGGGGCCTCCCACATGGGAAGCTTGCCCTGGTGAGAACTGAACTGGGGCCATACCCCAGTCCAGCACATGGGTCTGCACTGCCCAGGGCTAGGATTCGATCCCTGGACCCTGGAGTGGCAAGGCAAGCACTCAACCCACTGAGCCATCCCGGCATCCCCACATTTCTTTTCTTCATAGCTCTTGCCACCTTCTAATTTTATATTATGTGTTGATTTATTGTGTTTATTGTTAAGTATCCATTTCCACAATTAGAATATATGCTGCATGAGGGCAGATGATTTTGTCTATTTGTTCTTTCATTGGTTTGTCTCAAGAGCCTAGAAGAGTGCCTGACACTCAATACTTATTTGTTGAATGCATTAACACATTTCAATTATAGTCAGCAACGTAGATATCTGTTACTTATTTATAAGTTAGATAAGTCCTATTACCCGAGTTAGGAGCTCCCTAGCAGGATTCCCTCAAGACCTTCTCCACGGGGACAGCTCTGAGATTCAGAAGTCAGGAGGGTGAAGAGGAGGTGAGGAAGGAGGGGAGGGGAGAGGGTGGAAAACACTCATCAGACAGGACTGTCCCTGCACTGCTTTTTGCAGGTCTTTGTGCAGTTGTTCCCTATCCAACCATGTTCGTAAGATGTGGAAATCCCCTGCCCCCTCACTGTTCAGCCCTGATGCAAACTGCAGAGAGTTATAAGAGACAAGGGCTAGCCTACTGGCCACAGAGGGCTCAACAAGCCAAAGTGACTTCTTAGGGCCTCCCGGCACCAAGGACGCCGCAAGCAATCTTTCTTCTCTGAGATTAACCTGGCCGGGAGCCATAGTAAACACCCAATCTCCCTTACAGGGAGGAAAGATTAAATATCTGATTAAAATTTTTGGCTGCTAATTTATTGAACTTGGATGGATGAACAGTTTGGAAGTCACATGACTTTCCTTGTGTGTCTGCTGTTGTTTTTCCACAGAGAGAGGTCACAGGCTCCGAGAGGGTGTGTGGGGGCTGGTAGGCGGAGGGCTGCTGTCTCGGACCATCTCTGAAAACTGGAAGACCACTTCTTTCCCAGTTAGTTTGGGCATGTCCACATTGACTGTGGCAGTTTCTGTTTCAACCTCTTACTCTGTCCTCGTCTCTTTGTAGATTTGGTTCATTTCAGAACTCCCCCGCCTATTGTTCTGAGCCGCCCAGCAAAATGATGTCATGGGCAGCTGAAAAGTATACAGGAAGTGTCCCAAGCGGAATGACTTCAATACGCTGTATTCCGTGGACTTCTGCTGCTGGCTTTCTATGGAAACCATACCCTCCCTCCAAGCCTGGGGAGGCAGCCATAGGCTTAGAGCCTCTCTCCTCCTGCCCTGCCCTTCCATTCTCTCCCCTCGCCCATGCGGCCAGTCTGCCCACCCCTCACCTTCCTCCCAGGGCCTTGGACAGGGGCCAGCACCAGAGGAGGGAAGGGAAGCTAAGAGAAAGGAAAGCCAGAGGACTAAAAGGTCAAAGGGAGTTTCCTCAGAAACACGGGTCACAGGACTCTCAGGAGAACCAAAAGTCACCTTTAATGGCCTTTGGGTGATAGCGTCAGTCAGTCTGCCAGTCACAGCAATGTCCCCTGAGAGGCCAAAGTGACAGAAACCACAAGGGCTATGCCTCGACTTGCAAACTTCGGTGGGAGTGTTGCATGGAGAATGCTGCCCCATGATCATGAGTAAAGTTAAACGCGAGGCTATTTGTAACAAGGTAATAATAACACATATAGGTCCAGGACTTTATAGTTTACACAGCAGGCTTTTATGTATATTACTCTTTGAGTCCATCACAAAAGCTTGTGAGCTATTAGCCCCATTTTTACCAGTGGGTATCAAAAACATAAAGCAGAGAACTTTTTGACTTACCCAGCTAGCTCTACTCCAGCTTGAATCCCACACACTTCCCAGAATTCCACTCCGTGCTCAAATTGGGGTCCTAGCTTTCTCTTCTCATTTCTATTTTTTATAGAAATTAACTCCAACTAGTCTTTGTCCAGCTATCTAGTTTGCAGCATTGCTCCATCTTATTAGGACAACTAGAACTTTCCTTAGCCCTTCACAAATGGCGCAGGGTTTGTGCCTGGCCTTGGTGCCTGTCTGGGCCTGCTCAATCCTTTAAAGAAGGGGTGGCCAATCTTTTGGCTTCCCTGGGCCACACTGGAAGAAGAATTATCTTGGGCCACACGTAAATACACTAACACTAACAATAGTTGATGAGCTAAAAAACAAAAAAAATCACAAAAATATCTCATAACGCTTTAAGAAAGTTTATGAATTTGTGTTGGGCCACATACAAAGCTGCCCTGGGCTGCAGGCAGCAAGATGGCTGCAGGTGGGACAAGCACATAAGTTTAAGGCTTTAGAGATAACTCATTTCACATGTCCACAGATTTACTGGCCCTGGTTATTGAGCCAGGTAATAGCTTGTCTTTATTACACAACTGGGGACACTGTAACTTAGTGGTACTCGTGTTGCGATAAGAAAATGTACCTAGAACCAGGCATGTGACTCCTTAAACACATTTTTCACAAACACATAAGGCAGGAAGGCTTGATCTGAGGTCCATACACAGAATGTGGGGTTCATTGATATAGACTGGTGGGAAATTTCATCTTTATTTTTATTAGCTGTCTTTAAAATTTAGTATTTCCTCCAATCATGAATGCAGGCAAAACCCTACATTGATATCACAGTATCTGTGATTTTTGTCACCAATAGAAAAGGCAAAATTTTCAAATTACATTTCAGTTGCAGCTAGGCGGGCTAGATGTCCTGTCTCAAAACGCAACATTAAACAGTGGCGCTGTCCCGTTTCAAATAGCACACATGATCAGCCTGGTCTCGCTGGGCTGTACTCACGGTGTCGGTAGGCTGAGCATGTGTGCCATTAGAAACGGGCCAGGATCATTGTTTTTTGTCCTGTTGAAAATGGGGCATCTTGTCAGCCTAGTTGTAGCAGATATCTGAAAATACACTTCATGCTCATCACTACTTAGAATTATGGTAATTATTAGGTCTGCTGCTAAATCTTATTATTTATTGCATTATTAAGGAAGCACACATCTTTTATATCACAAATTTATTTTTAAAATATTTTTATTATGCAGGTTCCTACTTACAAAGAAGGAGCTCACCCCCATTTTCAGATCCTTCTCTCCACATTGCCCTAATTATTACTTGAAGCCCCTACAAATATTTTAGACTATATTTCCAGAATATTGGCTTCCTTTGTAATTTTAGGTATATTGTTTTAAGCATTTAAAAACATTATTCTAAATAGTACATAGGTTTCACCAGCTTGCCAGAGGAGTCCCTGTGACAGTAATAGTTGAGAACCCAGGGATGCTGGCATAGCTCACAGGATGAGCGCTTGTCTTGTAATCATGAGGTCTGGGGTTTCATTCCCAGCCTGGCTCATGCAAACCTTATATGCTAACTGCAGTGAAACTGGTAATTACCAGGAGGGCCCAACGGCGAAGGTTCTCGCCTCCCGTGCAGGAGGCCCCCAGTTCAGTTCCCGCCCCACATGGCCCCACATTCACCTGTGTGGAATGAAACAATGTCATGACTAATGATGTGTAATCATGGAGCCTGTTCTGGGCTCTTCTCCCTTCTCTCTCTCTCTCCTTCTGTCAAACAATAAAATAAAATATATCTTTAGAAACAATGCTGAGGGCCCAGATGTCATTTCACTGGAGGTGGAGAGCTGAGGGGGTATAAAAGATCTGGTAACCTGACCAGGGCCTTCCCACTACTGGCTGGGACTTCCCCCTGGGCAGGCAGAATGTGGTGGACAAGAAGCCAAGGCGACGAGCTGAAGAGACCTGGGGAGCTGTGCTCACTGGTCATCTCACAAGGCCGTGATCAAGGCTGATTTACACCTGCACACTTACCTTCTGAACTGTGTGTTCCATCAGTGCACATACGAGTGTCCTTCTTGTTAAACCTCACACCAGCCCTGTGCAGGGCTGCTCCGTGGTTACACAGCCACACTACTCACCTCCGAGGCTTTGTCTCTGGCTATCTCATTAACTTAGAGAGAGCAGTCAGAACGAGCAGCTCTGAAGACCATTATCAAGCCTGATTTCACAGCACATTTAAGTGTCAGCTGCGCACCAGATGCTACACAACATGACAGCCAACTTGAGCACCTCTCCAGGGCCCTTGATCTGACACGCAGTCAAGCCAGGGACCGGGAGGGATCTGTGTTGTTGGCACTAGGGGGTGGGATGAGTACAGCTATTGGGCACTTTTGCCCGGCCTATCTGATTAAGGTTGTGTAAGCCCACAAGACATTACTACCCAGTCGCTATAGGCCAACCCTACTGTTCTAGATTTTTTTTTTTTAAAGCACAGGGAAGGGACAATTCTTTTTTAATATATTTTTATTTATTTATTTATTTATTTTTGACAGAGAGAGAGAGAGAGAGAGAGAGAGAGAGAGAGAGAGAGAGAGAGAGAAACAGAGACAGAGAGAGAGCTGAGCTGAACTGGGGGAGCTCCCAGTTCAGCATATGGGTCCACACAGGCCAGGGCCGGGACTTGATCCCTGGTCCCCGGTGCTGCAAAGTGAGCGCTTAACCCACTGAGCCACCCCGGCTTCCCCTGTTCTAGATTTTTGATGCTCATGTACCTAGAGTAACTCCAGATCTCCCTTGTCTAGGCAGACATAGCAGCATTCATGGCCAGTTCTCATGGGCTCAAGGCCCCCATTTGTATAGAAAGAACCCAACACTTTTTCAAGATCCTTTTCTCCACCCAGCCCTAATTATTTCTTGAAGTCCCTGGGGACGTTCCAGAACTTCCTGTGAGTCCGTCTAGAGTGAGTCTTCCCCACCGGAGCTTGACACTGGCATCCAGCTCTCTCTACTACTGACTTTGCTGCCCAGGCCTCACGGCCATGGCCGCTGCACACTCTGCTTGACCCCTGCCTCCCCTGATTAAGGATCAGCTCTTGGGTACTGATCTCAATCCTCCAAGCATTTGGCTGCTCAGTATTTGGCAGCCTCCCATCCCCGTGGCAAGCTCCCACTCCTGGAGGTCACCAGGGCAAGACAGCTTGCACTCAGGTGCTGGAAGGCTGGCTCATGACACAGCGCCTTCGCTGACACAGGTAGCCCTTCCCACTTCAGGATATGCAGAGCTCTCAGAGCAGCAGGGTAGGAAACGTTTCACAAGAAACTAAGTTGG
>PVKE010007918.1:0-49202 GCA_004027555.1 Craseonycteris thonglongyai
TCTCTCTCTCTCTCTCTCTCTCTCTCTCTCTCTCTCTCTGTCAAAAATAAATAAATACATAAATCAATATATAAAAACAAATATTTATTGAAATTTTGAATTACTGAGAGTTAGAGCAAATATTATATCACAAAGTACTGTCCTGCATAGCAGAAAATTCACTTAAATATTTACTGTGTTTGCATGTCATATTACATCCACTTAATTGGTGCTTTATACTCAGTAGGGAAGGTTATTATCACTTGAAGAAAGTACATTCCATTGCCCTTGCTGACTATGCCAAGATCATGCAAATGAAAAAGGTGTAGACAGTCTTTCTGTATTCAGCTTTTCTATGGAGAGAAAGGGATAAGAATTTGATTTGATAGATTAAGCTGGCATCATGTTTTTAAACTGTACAAGTTATCTCTTAAACTGTACAAGAAATCAACCTAACATTTTTAGAAGATTCTTAAAATTGACTAAGAAACTTATATTAATTTTCTCTACCCTGCACTAATACAGAGCACTCAAGGGAGAGAGGGAGAAAATCACAAACTTGAGTAAAATTTACTTGCAAAGGTACTGATATGCTTTAATGAGTAGATGCTATTTTATGTGAAAAGTATTCCTCTATGTTTAATGCAGAATGGAGAGAATGTAAAGTCCTGGACTTGCTTTTGGGGACAAATGCAAAAAAGAAAGAAAGAAAGAAAGAAAGAAAGAGGGAGAGAGAGAGAGAGAGAGAGAGAGAGAGAGAGAGAGAGAGAGAGAGAGAGAGAGAGAGAGAGAGAGAGAAAGAAAGAAAGAGAAAGAAAAAGAGTGGACTGAGTATGTGAAATAGAAATAATATGAGTTTATTGGTGAACAAGAGTAAGCTAGACGTATGCCTTTTTCTAGGACCTAGTACATTGACTGGTGTGAAGTCAATGCTTGTTCACGTGTTTGATAAATGAATGAACACATAAAAGAACAGAAAAAAAGAGTTTTTTCTTCTTGTGCTTTATGTAAATACACACAGGTCACGGTGCTTAAGTTTTGTGAGAGGTCAAAAATAGGGATAGAATGAAAACTAGAAGAGCAGAAGTTACTACAGGAATAGTGCTGGAATGGTGCAGGAATAGTCCTGGAATTAGAGATAGGATGGCAGTTTTCCTTCTGAAACAGACTATCACAAATAATCTATTACCTGCTTGTTGTACCTCATATTTACCTAAAATAAAGTTAGTGATCTTGATTCACGTATAGAACTCTAAAACAGAATCTGTTACTTCATTAAAAAATGAATAAAGAGAGTTCCATATTTTTTCCAAATAATACATATAGAAAAAAGTTTTGTTGGCATATACAGAAGCATAGGGTCTGCCAGAAGCAACACCCTTTTTAAAGTAGTATAGTTGCTTGAGTGTGATATCATTATGTTACAGAATTACATGCTATAATATTAGACTAAAAGATTTGGTATAGATTATCAGCTCATAAAAAGGGGTATTACTTCTGTTGTATTCTGTAGTTGTATGATAACTCAAAATGGGTCAGAGATAAACGATGTAGGTGTGATGGAAATTTGACCTTGAATCTGCCCCTGGAATCCCCTCTAGAATATCTTCAAGTGCTCACAGGAGTCTGGGATGTGCCCTGGGTAGGCTTGTAATAATTACCAGCATTACTTATGTGGAGGGCATTTCTTCTAAGTCTTAAATATTCATAGCCCACCAGGGCATTTGTTTCCCTGTATTTTCCTGTATGTGTTTTGGTAAATCCCTTGTTTCTGAATAAGGTGATTATTTTAATTCTTCTGGATGTAGCAATGATACAACTGGAGTTTCTTGGAGCCCTCTGGTTTAACCTTTTGGGCAGAGAGACAGAGACATATCATTATTAGAAGACTTGGATTTGAATCCATCTTTGTCATATGACTGCTTTGACATCAATATTTTCATTCATAGGTTATACTAAATGCATGGTATGTAATGTTCAATACATAACAGTTTTATTCTTTCTTGTCAGCAAAGGAATATTTGAGAGAGGAAGAGTTTTAAACTAAGTTCAATGAAATGTCACAAAGAACACAGTACACGAGACAGTGAAATTCAATGGTAATATTAGAAGAAGTCTTATTATTTAGTTACATATTTTACTTTTCAAATAAAATATCTGATGAAGTTAAATAACTTCTGTGATTCTCTTCCTTATTCTTCAAATGTACTGCCCAGTTCAGCAACATAACCACCACCCCAGAGGATGGTTAGATATTCAGAATCTTGGACCTCATTCCAGATCAGTTGAATCAGGAACTGTACTTTCATAAGATCTCTAAGGGATGTACAAACACATTCAAGTTTTCCAACCCCTCTTGCTTTAGAGATAAGGCGATTGAGATCTAGAGAAGTTAACCCACATCCTGAAGATCACGGCCAATTAGTGCCAGGAGTAGAAGCAGCTAGGGCCCAGGTGTTCTTTCTTTTCAACCCATTAACAATCCATTGAGTGTGTCTTTTATCCCTGTTGAGTTTCACAGGTTTCTGTCAGAAGTACAAGGAAGTGACTGGGTACAAATATAGAGACAACATAATTATTTGAAACAGGAGGGAGGATTTTACTATTCCAGTCAGCCAAGACACATTGTTCCAGAGGGAATAAATAGCATGTGCAAATATTATGCAATGGAAAGACTTAAAGCAAGTAAGTGCTGTACACAGGTAAAATCACAATGAAGATGGAGTTTAATACAGAGATTCCCTCCATTGTATGGAGAAATAGCCAGTCTCTCAGAGGCTCACAGTGGTTGGCAGTGCTCAACCTGCCCAGTATTTCTCTTTGTACTGCTAGTCAGTGAGAGAATCAAGGAATTCCTGTCTGTGCCTGCATAGCTAAATCCACTTCCATGCTGAATGATTAGAGAGCAATGTGGGACTGCTTACTTTAAATGCCTTAATAGAATGAAATCAGAGATGTCATTGCTCTTTGTAAAATGCTGATATCCATAGAGAGATGTAAATCTAATATTTGACATATTGGAATTAACAGCTACAATGATTATTCACTGGTATTTACATATGACTATTTTATGTCCTGGGATCTTCTTAAAAGCTCAATATGTTTCCTGAGGAGAACTGGAAACCGGAGGAAATAGAATTTGAAGAATAGATGAGTTGCCCTTGTGCTTTAGTGGGTTCTATTATAGAATTATAGAATTTACTTACAGAAAATGGTTTTGCCTTTATCATTCCTTTATTCACTCACTCCCTCATTTATTCATTCATTTATTTTTATTTTACAAAATTTTCCCAAAGCATTCTAGGCAATTCCCAGGGATAAATTTAATAGAAGATAATAAATAAAATAATTAAGAAATTGGGTCATAAAGGAAAATGAAGTTAGCAAAACAAAATAAAACAGTGATGGCACAGTCTTAAAAATGTTTATTAGAAGTAATTAGCATTGAGTAAAACTGTACATATGAATGTGTTTCTCAGCAACTTGTAACTGTGAAAAAAATAACATATGACCATTAAGAGGTTTATGGTGTTTGTAGCGAACAAAATGCTCTATACTTAAAACAGCTCTCTCATCTTGTGGCTAGAATGTTCTGTGACTTTTTTTCTATGAAGGAAGCATTTTGAGACGAAATGTTTTGTCCCACATTGTACAACTTCTGAATAGGCAGGTTTCATATAATTAATCTTTATTTTTAAGTCACCATAAAATAAAATTTAGGTACCTAATTGATGTATAGAATGAATGTTATGTATAACAGAACAATATAGTAATTTTTGAAGTGCTAAGAACTTTGATATATGTAGGATTTTTGTACTAAACATAAAAATTAATGTTAATTTACAAGTTAGCTATGAGGAGCTACTGACACATGGGTAGCGGTCTATATAAGAGAGAAGATAATGTAGAAGGCACTTGTGGCAATGAGCAAATCAAGGATAAACTAATGCATCAGACCTAACTACCCAAGCAATGTGAACATACATTCTTCAGGGCACTTGGGTGACAAGCAGCCATTAATTGGCTAGCTGGATTTCACTTGCTGTCAATTAATCTTTAAAACCATTAAGGTTTGACATAGCACTGAAGGAAAGGTATCACAGTATTCTTTCAAACTGGGAAGCAAAGATTATTCTACTAATTAGTATCTTGTCTTTGCTGAAAGCAATTGAAATCTATGTTGGCATGCAATTTTCAGCAATTCTCCAAGGGCCTCCTTTCACTTTTTTCTCTTTTTATTTTACATCTTTCTGTTCTTTGATTATTTTCTTAAACCCATTTTTCTTTGGTATTTTCTAGTACAAACATAGTATATTTTCAACTGAAAAAGACTTTAATGGTCACCAGAGATTGTTATTGAAAAATACATAGATACTTGTAATTCTGTAAGCACCCTGATATTTTATATAAAATTCTTTAATGTATGTGCATGTACTACTTCATTCTGCAAATATTCATTACGTGAATGGCATTTCTAAAGCACAAAAGTCAATATAGACAGATGTGGCCACCAACCCCAGCTTAATTTCTAACTGAGGAGGTCAACATGTGAGTAAGGTGAAGGATAAATGCTGTGAAAATACATAGCTAAGGGGGATTAGAAAAACATTTTTGTAGGAAGGGTTTTTAAACTGAGTTCTGATGGATAAACAGGGATTAACTTTGGGAAGGGCTATGCAAGGGGAAAAAGGGGACAGAGGCGTTTGGAAGTAACATCAGTTTGACGAAGCAGCATCTATGAAGGCTGTAGGTGGGAAGAAGCATTTCCTGGCCAAGGGTCTAAAAGAAGTCCAGTTAGACTGTAGGTACAAACAAAATCATCCCTCTGCACACCGCCCCATTCATTGAAGTTATTTTGTTAGAGAAAGTGAGACCTAGGTAATCATAAATGATTTCCTGGAATTCACACAGCTAGGCATTGCCAGCAACACCAATGTTCTATATCATCTACTCATAGCTGTTTTTTGAATTTCCCATAATTTCTATTTTTCCTTTCTCTCTCACTATATGCAGGCAGTTATTAGTTAGTGTAAACTTATAATTAGAGAAATAGTACCCACTTCGAGGAAAATGGGACACACTTTCAGTAAGAAGCATGTGAAGAGGGAAGGTCCTATCTCCAGCAGCATATTCTGTTCTGTAAATAGAGTAATTTGAGGGGAGAAAAAAGGGGCTAAAAGTGAATACTTCATTCTGCTTTCAGTAATAATAACTAGTGTGATTGCCTGTAAGACCTCAATTAATAAGATGAGACAGAGGAATGGTAATCAGTTTTATCAAAGGACCTGTTGGGAACTTGATCTGTATTCAAGGTTAGGAAGATTAGGCCTCCAAGAATAGATAGCTAGAATCCTGTGTATTCAGGACACTAAGTCACATTGCCTATTGACACGTAAAATCATCTGGAACTGGCCCTACACTGGCATGAGGTTAGTATAGATTTTTAATGCCTGTTGTTTCAAAAACTGTAGCTCATATCTTCAGAAATTCTCTCCCCACAAACTATAAGATTTTCATAGAGTGAGATCTACTTAAAAAAAAAATCCAGCTATTTAAACCTGAAGCTACATGTCAGGAAGTAGAAATGCAAAATTAACCTCTTATTTTTCTTCCTTATAAAAGACAATCTATTATTAAAATCAATAAATTATTTAAAAATTGCTTTGTTTTTTTTTGTTGTTGTTACTATTGTTTTTAATGAAAGGGAGATACAGTGGAGTACCCTCTTTCCATCTGAGCTTTTGTGGAGGTAGAAAGTGAATCAGTTTTGCCCACATAATAGTTCAGAGTCATGTACTATTTATTTGAAAGACTGTGTCACATTGAAATATTAAAGTTATTAGGGGTGAGTTAGAGATCTTAATGATAACTTTAGGGTTAACATGTCAAAACAAATATGAAAATGAAATGGTTACATGCTGGAATATTATGTAGTAGTTAAAACAAATGAAGTATAGTGACATACAACTGTATGGATAATTATCAGCAGCAATATAAAGAAAAATGTTACAAAAGCTTAAATACTGCATAATAAAGCTTAAAAGTCAAACAATCAAAAAGTAACTTTCTATATGCAATAAAATGTATAAAAATAGATTTCAGGAGAAGATGAACGTGGGATTCAGTATGACAGTTATTTTGGGTTGGGAAGAAGGGCAATGGAATGATGGGGGAACCATTTATTACACATGGTTTGTTGCCACAGTCCTTTTTTTGTTTTTGTTGTTGTTATTGGTATTCATATTTTGGATTGGAGTGTCTTGGATGTTCATTTAATTTTTTAAAAAGAGTTATATTATTGTTTGAGTGAAAGTGAAAGAGACACAGAGAGCGAGAGAGAGAGAGAGAGAAGGAGGAGGTCCCAAAACAGTCTCCACAGTTGTATGTCGTTCATTCATTTTGACATGGCTTTATTCCACATTGTTGTATATTGGACCATAAGGGGTGGGGACCAAACCAGGGCCTCCACACAGGAGGTAAGAACCTTGGCCTACAAGACATTCTAGCAGTTACCAGCCTCACTGAAGTTCAGCATATGGATTTACACAGGCCGGGGCCTAAAATCAGACCCCAGATCTCATGATTGCAAGGAAAACACTCAACTGCTGAGCCATCCTGGCATCTCTTTATTTTTTTAAATGAGCAAATAACTAGTAGATTGATTACAAAAATGACCTTAGTTATTGCACTGTCTATATTCTTGCCCATTGCAGTGTGACTTTTTTTTAAGATTTATTTTATTGTTTTTGACAGAGAGAGAGAGACAGAGATAGACAGAGAGAAGAGGGAGGGCCCAGAACAGTCTCCATATTTGTACACCATCAGTTTTCAACAAGTTTTGTTTTCCACACAGGTGGGCAGGGGCTGTGCAGGGCAGGAACTGGGCTGGGGGCCTCCCACATGAGAGGCATGCCCCCTCCAGCCAGGGGCTGAAGGGTGAGGGTGAGAACCAAACTTGGGGCCTTCCACATGAGAGGCACACCCGAGTTCAGCATATGGGTCCTCACAGGCTGGGGCCAGAATTTGATCCTCAGTCCCCAGGGCTGCAAAGTGAGCACTTAACCTGTTAAGCCATCTCGGCTTCCCCTGCAATGTAGTACCTTTGAAGCTCTATTGCTTAATGGGAACGAAGAACAATTCCAGACAGAAAACAGAGTGGCAGTCCTGAGCCTTACAGGTCTTTTCAACTGTTCCCTTGCAGAGAGAGGAGACAAACATGCATGATATGGCTGCCATATTGAACTGCAAGGGTAACACATGGCATTTTGGGAGAACTGGGTTTTCAGACTTGTTAACTGTCAGTTCAGAAAAGCTACTGTGGGACAAAAGAAAGCATACGAGTTCCAAATTGTGCAGTTTTTTTTGGATTATTTGTTAACTTTCAAAGCTGTGTGGCACTTTAAAATTTAGGATTTAATGGCCAAAGTGATGTATGGCTATAATAGAGGAAGTGAAGTAGAATTACATGATTGTTGGGAGAGGCCAGATTTTTTGTTTTTTGAGAGAAGATGAGAGAGAGAGAGAGAGAGAGAGAGAGAGAGAGAGAGAGAGAGAGAGAGAGAGAGAAGAGGGGAGGGCCCAGAGCAGTATCTATAGTTGCACATCATTAGCTGTGACATGGTTTCATTCCACACAGGTATTGATGTGGGGCTGTGTGGGATGGGAACCAACCCAAGGGACTGCTGCATGGGAGGCAAGAACCGTCAGCACCTAGCCACCCCAGCAGTTGGTTACCAGTTGTGCTACAGGTCAACATATGGAGTATCAGAGGCCGAGACCAAACCAGACATTTTGATGGTGAGGCAAGCACTCAACAGCTGTGCTCCAGGGGCGTCCCCACAGAGGCATGATTTAAATTTATGTGTACATGTAGTATGTCCCAGGTCTTCAAACAGCTCTTTCTGATCTTCCAGATTAACCAAGCCTATTGGATCTATTTTTTTTTAATTTTTTCAATATCAACTTGGAGTTTTCTTGAAAAACAAAATATATCTAGCACATCTGGAAAATCTTCTACCTACTTAAAATATAAGATGGGCTGGTGCTTGGTTATTTGTAGTTTTGAAAAGGTCTCTGCTCTTCATATATTTCTGATTATAGTTAACTCAATATTCTTTTTCTACCATACCCATCACTGCTTTTACCATTAGTGTCCTCTTTTGTCAGCAGTAATTGTACAATTCTAAGGCTTAGGGAATTCAGTGTTAAAGTGTATGCTTCCCAAGAATATGTAAATTTTAGTAAGAAATCTTTAAACAATGACCACAGTCAAAATGCATTCTAATGACCAAATACCAGAGATATTGGGAGTATGAGAGAAGATAGTTTGAACAGAAATGGCCTTAAATTATAATGCATATGAATATACGTACATGCTGTTTATGTCTGAGGTCATCAGCCTATAGCCTGGCTTGGGATGTAATGTTCTAGGTGGGGTGCTCAAAAGTCATATTGTTGTCATTTGTACTAAAATAGTATTAGGGGTGTCACTTCTGAAACAAAATGTGGGATTTTTATTTCATTACCAAAACAAGCCTCAGAGCTGCACAGTTCAATAGGAAGGCAAGGGCGGGCTCAGTGCATTGTTTTGGCAAGAATCCAGAGACAATAATTTATTCTGTTAGACCTCTACTGTGTGTTAAACCAGACATGAAACCAGTTCATTATCTATGCTGATGGATGGAAAGAGTAACATAAGTGATCAAAAACTAGGGGAAAAGATGAATGGATCATTTTGATAATATAGAGATGATCTCTTTATTAATAAAAGAAAATTAAAAAATTGTCCTACACCAGTACTTTCAGGATTCAACTCTGTTTTCCTTTCCCATTAAGTCAGTGGGATAGGAAATTAGGCATCACTTTGTATAATACAAAATATAATAATATTAATGGCAAAAATGCTAATAATATTTAGCATCTATTGAACACTTACTTTGTATCAGATTTGTTGTTAGAAAGATCTCTTTCTACATTATTTCTTCAATATATATGTATATGTATTTCATCTAGAGTAAGAGCACAAAAAAGTTCATCCATATTAAAAGATCAAACACAATTGTTTTATTGAACAACTAAATTTTCTGTAGTAAATGAACTTAATTACTATAGTACCACATACACAGTATATTTAAAAAATCAAACAATATTAAGATTAAAATTTAAAAAAAATAATTATAATAAAACAATTATAGCCATCTACCCCCCTCCCTCCACAAATTTAGAATCCTGCTCCTCAGATAAAAAACTACTTTGTAGTCTTTTAGATATCTCTTTGGGTATTTATACTAACAAAATAATATAAAAATAAATATACACTGCTCTTTTGGCCTATTTTGAAAGATTTTTATACGGTTGTTTTTTTACATTAGTTATCTATTACCTCATAATAAACTACCCCAAAATTTAGTGGCTTAAACCAATAAACATTTATTTTCTTACAGTTACCAAGGGTCAGGCATCAGAAGATACTTAGCTGGTTCGTTTTTGCTCGAGGTATGGTATGAATTTGCAGTTGAGCTGTTAACTGGGGTTGCATCAATTGCAGCTTTGATTGGGGCCAGACACTACAACTGTAAGAAGGCTTACTCATGTATTTGTCGGAAAAAAGCTTCAGTTCTTTGTTATGTGGACCATTCCACAGGACACTCAGAGTGTTCTCAGGTATGGCAGGCGGCTATCCACCAGAGTAACACGTGGGCACAGGTGTTCTTAGGTAATCAGGATACTAAACCTATTTATAATATACTCTTGGCATGGCATACCATTATCTTTGCAACACTCTTTTGCTCATACAAACCCACATTAGTGAGGGATGGTGTTACACAAGGGAGTAAATTACAGGAGGCAGTGCCATGTAAGTCTTTCTGAGAGGCTGAATATCAGTTTGCAGCACTCTATCTCTGTCTCTACTGCCCTAGTTTCTCTTACTTACCTCAGTCTATCTTACATGGTTACACACCAATTTTATTTAGATCAACACATAATTTATATCATATGACTCTGGGAAGTAAAAATTTGAGATTTCGCCTGTCTGAGAATATCTATACTTATTCAATTTGTCTGAAAAAGAATTCTAAGATAAAAATATTTTTTAACACAGAATTTTAAAGAAATGACTCAATATTTTTTAAGATTTATTTTATTGTTTTCAACAGAGAGAGAAGGGGGATGGCTCAGAGTGGTCTCCATAGTTGTACGACATCAGTTTTCAACATAGTTTCATTCCACACAGGTGGGCTGGGGACGCACAGGGTGGGAACTGACTGGGCTCCTCCCACATGGGAAGCACACACCAGTTCAGTATATGGATCCACATGGGCCATGGCTGGTACTCAATCCTTGGATCTCAGGGCTGCAAAGTGAGTGCTGAACTGGCTGAGCCATCCTGGTATCCTGAAATGACAATTTTGTTTATCTTTTGTGGTTCCCCCTGGAAAGTCAGCTGCTATGCTATTCTTACAACCGATTACTTATTTCTTTGTGAAAGATGTTATGTTCTTCTCTTCATTTTTGGTGCTTTGAATTTTTCAGTGGTGTGGCTTATAAGGTTGCTGATAAAATATAGTATGCCCAGTTAAAAGTGAATTTCAGATAAATAACTAATACTATGTTTTTACAGAAATATGTCCCAAATAGTGCATGTAACATATTATACTAAAAAATGTTATTTATTTGAAATTTAAAGTTGTATTGGACATCTGTATTTTTATTTGCAGAATCTGCCAAAGTTAGTACCTTGAAGTGTTCCATTTTTGTCTTTTTTCTTCCTTTCTCTCCTCCCTTTCTCCTTTCCCTCCCTCCTTTCCTTCCTTCCTTCCTTCCTTCCTTCCTTCCTTCCTTCCTTCCTTCCTTCCTTCCTTCCTCTTTACCTCCTTTTCTTTCTTTCTCTTCCCTTACGTTCAAATTTGTGTAAAAATTCTGCTATTTAGTTTAAACCAATTAAATAAAGATTATTTCTAAAATATCTCATCTCCTTCATTCTTAATTCAGTGCCTCACCCACATGCTCTCTTCTGGAGAGAGGGAGGAGTATCCTTCTGATTGTGAGTAGTGGAGATGGGACGTGGTTGTATAAAGTCTCCTTATTTAGATTTTCAACCACTGGTCCAACTTTAGTCACATCCTGCCACCATCTTTCATAATACTTCATTGCTTTAGTTTGTACATGCATCAATGGGTATATTCCTTGATTTGGCTTGTATCTTTTGTCATTCTTATGTAGGCTTTAGACTTTAGCTTTCCTTTTTTTTATTGTTTTTGACAGAGACAGAGAGAAGGGGGAGACAGAGCCAGTGGCCAAACTGGGGGCATCCCACATGGGAAGCACACCCCAGTTCAGCATGTGGGTTCACATGGGCCAGGATTCAATCCTCGGTCCCTGAGGCTGCAAAGCGAGCACTCAACCTGCTGCACCATCCCAGGTTCCCTGACGTTAGCTTTCTTAACTTTAAGTGAATTAAGAATCTGTATTCTTTTATTTTGCCCAAGTTTTCTGACCTTTCTTAAGGCTTCTAGTTAGTTTGAGGTCATTTAAGTGGTAAACACCAAGATAGGTTTAGATGTGTGAGAGATCACTTCTCTTTGTAGAGAATGCTTGTCAGGAAACATGGAGAGAGATCTGAGGGAGGCTAAGAAAGCTGTCAGACTGTTATCCATGTTTGATACCTTTTGAAGGAGAGAGAGAAGAAAGATTGAGTGCATGTGTCTTAAACAACAATGCAATTCTTAGTAAGTTTAGTAAATTTAATGGGATTTATTAAGCTGAAGTGGCCCCTCAGAAAAGCCCCACATCTCCCAGGACCTGACCTGCATCAGCATTTTTGCAAAACTCACTCCTTGGACAGGGGCAGGTTATGGGAATAGTCACCCCTGGTTGAATGCAGTGATAGATTTCTGAGTGCAGCAGCTACACTGTTGGTTATTTATGCTCTCCACAGTAGGAGGCCTGAGAGATATGTTTTTATGGCCACTATAGTTCCACTCTCATTCACTCTATCCTGTGGATAATATATATATAACCCCCTGCCCCCCACCCCCCCGCATATACACACACTATTAGTATAGGATACTAAGTGTGTGGCACTTTAAAAATTAGGATTTATCAGGAATAAATAATATGGCTGTGATGGGGAGTGAACTACTGTAATAACTGTTGTTGCTGTGTTTTAACTTTATAGATGAAGAAATGAAGTGCATAGAAGTGAAACAAATTTTTCAAGATTGTACAGCTAGTTAGTGATAGAACTAAGATTTGAATCTCGGAAAGCTGATCAAATGGTCCACGTGTTTTCTATTATAATGTTCTCTCTATTCCCATTGCATAATTTTGTTACATAACAAGCTTTGTTCATTTAAGTTTAAAGGTAGGCTTGGTTAATGTATCTTGAAACATTTTGGGAGATTTGAACATCTAATATTTCCATGATCAGATTTTATTTATGGAAAATTATACTTTATGAGAAACTTGGTGTTTTCTTTTGTTGCTGTTGTTATGTAGCAAATTACCCCCAAATATTAGTGGCTTAAAACAATGAAAATCACTTATTATCTCTTATGGTTTCTGTGTGTCAGAAATTCAGACAGTACATACCAGGGATAGCTTTTCTCCTGTCTTATTATCTAGAATATCAGCTGGTAAAATTAAAGGCTGAGGGTTAGAAATCACCTGAACAGACATAGTCTCATAAGTTTTATGATTATTTTTTTAAAGTTATATTTTGTTATTTTTAAGAGAAGGTTAAAGAGAGATGGAGAGACAGAGATAATGGGGGAGCATCCAGAGCAGTATTCACAGTTGTACATCATTAGTTTTTTGACATAGTTTTATTTCACACAGGTGGATATGAGACTGCACAGGGTGAAACTAAACTGGGGGCCTCCCTCATGTGAGGTGAGAAACTTATGCACAATCCTGGCAGTTACCAGTTGTGACATAGTTCATCATGTGAGTTTGCATGGGCCAGGATTTGATCCTGGGATCTCACAGTTGCAAAGCCGGCATTCAACCTGTTGAGCTATCCCAGCATCTCCTCACAAGTCTTGTTGTTGATATTGGCTGTTAACTGGGGGCTTGGATGACAGTGTTCAGAACACATACACGGGACTTCTCTGTATGACCTGGGTTTCCCCATGTTAGGTGCCTAGTTTCTAGGGCAAGCGTCCTGAAAGAGTAAGACTGGAGCCATATTGCCATTTTTACCTACCCTTGGAAATCACATAGCATTATTTATTGTATTGGTTGGGGCAGTTATAAAATTCCAATTACATTTAATGTTTAAGAGGAGAAAACCTTACCTCTTGATGAAAATGTGTCAACATTGAATGGGAGGAAGAGAACACCAGATAGGATAGCTTTCTGCCTGCCTGTCTGTCTACTTTTCATCTATCTATCATCTATTATCTATCTATCAAACTATCTATCTATCTATCAAACTATCTATCTATCTATCTATCAATCATCTATCTATCTATCATCATCATCATCATCATCATCATCATCATCATCCATTATAACTACAATGATTCCTTGAAATTTGAACTTAATTCATCCCAGAACCCTGTTCAAGTTCCAAAATAATCAAGTTCCAAGAGGAGTGGGTGTTTGGATAAAGTTATGTGCCATACAGTTACAGTTGATGTGTCTTACACGAACCAAGTGTTGGAGTTAGGATTCCAAAGCAGTGTACAGATTCTGAGACAGAATTTGCTTGATTTTTTTGTTCAGATTCCAAGTTGTTCGAGTTTTGGGGCATTCAGATTCCAAGGTATCAATCACTGTATCATCTATCTATCTATCTATCTATCTACCTACCTACCTACCTATCAATCATCTATTATCTATCATCATCATCATCATTATCATCATCATCTTCATCACCACCATCACCTATGTATTTTCTACTATAACTATCATTTATCTATCTAGCTATCTAATTTATCTATCTATCTATCTATCTATCTATCTATCTATCTATCTATCTATCTATCTATCTATCCATCCACCTATCTATCTATCACCTATCATCTGTCATCTAATCTGCCTATCCAAGTATCTATCTTTGGATGACTATATTTGGAAAACACATTCTGTCACATAAGCACACAAAAAAACAACAACTGGAATACTGGGTAAAATCTATTTTGCGCTTGCTGGCGAGTATAATGTAAATTTCTTAATATACTTATATATAATTTTAGTAACATTTAATAAATATTCTAAAAGTATTGCTGCTTTAAAATAGAGACAGCATCAAAAAAAAATTAACCTTCTGTTAAGACATGTCTACTGAGGGATAGTTTTTCTTGATTTGTTGATTTATTAAAAAGATGTATTATATTGTTTTGAGAGAGACAGAGATAGACAGAGAGAAGGGAGAGGCCCCAGGGCAGTCTCCATAGTTATATGTCATTAGTTTTCCACATAGTTTTACTCCACAGGTGGGCACAGGGCCATGCAGGGCGGGAACTAGGCCAAGGGCCTCCTACATGGGAGACATGCCCTCGAGAACCCGGGGCCATATGAGAATATGACAGGCACGCCCCAGGCAGGAACCAAATTGGGGACTTTCCACATGGAAATCTTGCCCTGTTCCACAAGGGCTGGGAACTGAACTTGATCTATGGATTCCAGGTCTGCAATATGAGTCCTCAACCCCATGAACCTTCCCAGATTCCTCTCCCCCTTTTTTCTTTGACACAATTTTATAGCTCAGTGAGTTAAGCACTCATTTTGTAGCCCCAGGGTCCCGGGATCAAATCTCAGTCCCTGCATTGTGGACCCATATGCTGAACTGGGGTGTGTCCCCAATTTGATTCTCGCCAGGACAAGCTTCCCTTGTGGAAGACCCCTGGTTCGGCCCCCAACTTGTGGGGACATGTCTCCCATGCAGGAGGCCCCTGGACTCTTCCTCACACAGTGTGTCCCCGCCCCACCCCCCACCAGTGTGAGATAAATCTATGTCAAAAACTGATGATGTACAGCTATGTAGACTGCTCTGGGCCTTCTCCCTTCTCTCTCTATCTCTGTTTCTGTCTCTCTATCAAAAACAATAAAATAAATTAAAAGAAAAAAGAGAGGTATGAACCTTCACCACCATCCTGGTGGTTACTGGTTGTGCCACAGTTTAGCATGTGGGTTTACATGGGTTGGAGACCAGATTCGATTCCTGGACCTCACAATTGCAAGGCAAGTGCTCAACCTGTTGAACTATCCCAGCATCCCCTGAAGTTACATCCTTCAATCTGGTGGTTGAAGTGTTGGATCCTGGTGAGGGAGAGAGAGTGTTGTTATCAGAGATGTATTGAGACTTAACTGTATATCATTTGTTCTAAAATAATGCAGTTTTCCTAGATGTTATTAGTTTATATGCCTGTTTTCACTGTACTTCTTTCATCTTCACATTGGCTTTTATCAATATTCTTTAATTATCAAAGGATCATATAAAGAATGCTCTTCCATACAATAAATATTTCTGAAGGAACTACAGAGTTCAGTTGCTAGAAACCATGCCACTTCAGAAGAGAAAATTGACTATGTTTTTCCTTTTTCTGTCATTTTTACAGTATATACACTATATCATTTAGGTGATTTGTGAAGTGAGATATATGTGCATTTTATATTTGAAGGTATAGCACAGTTCTAAGTATACTTTTTACTGGCTGTTTTTAATGTGTGCAGGCAAAGTAGGTTATGTTCAGGTTTTTTCTTCTGTTAAATTTATTGGGGTGTATGTTCAGTTTTTTATTACTTTCTCTGTGAATGTCCATTACTTTCGTAAAATTTATTTTGATTAGAATAACAAAAGAAGAGATATTCATGGCTTAATATTAAGTAGATTAACAATGGCCCCATCAAAAATTTTTGCTTCGCACAGCCATATATTTCCAATTTATAAGTGTTATTGTGTCAAAAGCAGTAGACTTGAAAATGATGGCTCTACTTTAATTAAAATAAAACAGAGATTTGAAGTGGATAATCATTTCTTATGTTGGTTATTCGTGTCTTTTCTTTTTTTATCTTGGTGAGGCTAGCCAGGTGTTTGTTGATTTTATTAATTTTTTGTGAAGGACCAGTTCTTTGTTGCATTAATTTTTTTCTATTTTCTTTTTCATTTAGTTCTGCTCTAATTTTTATTTTTCCTTTTTTTCTGCTGACAGGTGGTAGAGGTTGTGGGTGACAAAAGGTCATGAGCACTCAATGCAACACATAGATGAAGAATTATCGAATAGTACACTTGAAACCTATATAATTTTGCTAATCAGTGTCACCGAGCAAATTACATAAAGAAATTTAAAAATATATAATGAAGCGAATTATTAATAATGTTCACCTTGGGAAAGCTGGGATGGCTCAGCTGGTAAAGCGCTTGCTTTGAAGCCCCTAGGACCGAGGATCGAATCCCAGCCCGGCCCATGTGGACCCACATGCTGAACTGGGGTGTGCCCCGAGTTCAGTTCTTGCCAGATCCTATGTGGGAGACTCCTGACCCAGTTCCTGCCCTGCGCAGCCCTGTGCCCGCCTGTGGAGTGAAACTATATGGAAAACTAATGTCAACTATGGAGACTGCTCTGGGCCCTCCCCCTTCTCTCTGTCTCTCTCTGTCTCAGCTTCTCTCTGTCAAAAATCAATAAAATAAATCTTAAAAAAAATAATGTTTACCAAATTTTATATTTTGGAATGATTTCTAAATTATCTGATCATTTTCTCTATTTAATTTTTGGTTCAAGTATCCACCTCAACACTTTTTAAGGCAGGCCTTGAAGGAAAAGGAGAAGGTAGAGGAGACAAAAATAAAATAATAAAAAATTTTAAAAAATTCATGGGCTGACCAGGGCAGGTTACTTAACTTCTCTTTTATCTCATATAAGTTTTTACCTATAAAACATGAGCTAGTGAGAATAAAATATAGAATAATATGCCTGGCATACAGTAAGTATTTAAATAAGGTTAGTTCTCTATCATTCTCCCTCACCTCTCATCATATTGATAGTTACACATTAATAGACTTCAATCTATACTAAGAAGTCAAATGATTGTTTATGAAACTAATTGATTTTACGACAACTAATTTTCATTAAGTTGACTGACAGGTTTGATGTACATGTAAAAAAAAGTTACTTCAGAAATAAAATTTATCTTATCTCTTAGAGGTTTCAGAAGTAAATAAAATAAAGAAATGGAGAGAGAATCTGCAGGGGAACACCTAGTCATAATGCAAGTCAAGATAAATTAAGTGCTATCAGCAAGATGTTTAGTGCTATAGGGGGTTCAGTGAAAGAAGAGAGTATATTCAATCAGGAGATAATTTTCAAGTTGCATTTTATTCAGGTATTAAAGATTTAAATTGATATAAATAAAGTATTCCAGATAGAGAGGACAGCATGAACAATGCCTAGCAAGAACCTAGTAATTGTGGGGCAGGTTTAGGCAGTAGCTGATGAATTTATACATGAGATTTGTTCAACATGGGTTTGTAAATAAGTGTTTTGTTCAGTGTGCTTACCCTGAAATTCAAGTAGACTGTAGGCTGTGGAGATATTGTGAGGATTTCTGAACAGGGAAGACTTGGGGAACCTCTAGAAGGAAAATGCCAATACTTTTGTCTTTGAGTCTTTAGTACCATAGATAGTGCTAGAGCTTCAATGGACATTATTGAATACATTTTTTTAATTAGCATTAATTTACATAAGACAGTAAACTACTTGAAAGCAGGTACTATCATGTTCCATTGTTCTTATTTGTGTTATCAAAATAAATAACACTTTTTAAATACTTTATATGTACCAAGCACTGTTCTAAGCACTTTAAATATTTTTTATTTATTTATTTATTTATTTATTTTGACAGAGAAGAGAGAGAGAGAGATACAGAGACAGAGAGAGAACTGAACTAGGGGAGCTCCCAGTTCAGCATACGGTTCCGCACGGGCCAGGGCCGGGACTCGATCCTCGGTCCCTGGCGCTGCAAAGCGAGCACCCAACCCACTGAGCCATCCCGGCTTCCCCTCTAAGCACTTTATAGGTATGAACCTATGATGTTGGAACTGTTGTCTTAGACTGAGGTTGTTGTTCTTTGATGTTAAGAGAAGAGAGTGAAGGAGCAAAATAAGCAAAATACCTGCCATATATGAGGCTGTCCGAAAAGTATCCAGCCATATATATAATATGAAAAATAGAGGTATTTATGGCTAAACTTTTTCCAGGCAGCCCTCATATATCATGATATTCTTAATTCTTCCCTGAATTTAGTGCCCACTTCCTGCCAGGCACTGTTCCCTTACAAACCCACTAAAACCTGGTGGTTATACTGGAAAGTGACATGACAATATATACTTAGAGAACACAATATGATTATTTACAAGAGCTTAGCAGGTGCTTTTTAAGTATCTGTTAAATGAATGAATAATAAGTGGTGATATAACGTGGGGGTAGGTGGAAAAAAAAACGCATTTTTATTAACCTGATTTTAGTGCTACAGCTGTAGAGATGGAATGTACGTAATCATATGTTATGTTATTTAAACACACACACACACACACACACAAAGATCTGGCTTTTCTAGGTAAGAAGTTTATGAAATAATTTAGACAGGGTTCTAGCATCAACTTAATTAGGTGTATTCAATCAAGGATTGGAAACTGTAATGGGTTAAGAATATAATCATGCTTGTGAATTATGTGATGTGTGTGTTTTGTTCCAGAATGGGGATTGTGACACTACATCATTTAAAGGACCAGATGGTTTAGTGAAACCAGACAAAAGGCCTACTTGTCCCTTACTGAAGTAAGAAAAAAAGCCCTCCATACAGTGCCAGTATGTATAATCCAAATATATGGTTAACATGCAGCTGAGAAAGTAACCCCGAGCTTATGAGAGAAGAAAACCCTTAATTGAGTTGAATGACAAACCTAAATTGTTTAAAAACACATAACTGTATATTTATGAATTATCATATTTAATCTTGGTAAGACTGAACATTAAGTGTAAATCAAATCAATAGTATTCATAATTTTGTGTTATATTTGGATATAATCTGTGCATTTTTATTATTTTAAATAGAAAATTTAAAAAGAATTTGTCATTTTGAGTCTATAGCTTGACAATTGAAAGTTTCTAAAAGATTAGGCTGTCCTTCCAATTAAATATTTGTCACTGAGTAATTGTGAAATTTTTGTTGTAGAATAACAGGGCTTTTCATAAGTTTGTAAAAATTATTGGCATTTTAATGAGATATTAAATTTGATTATAAGTTTATATTCATATATTTATAAAACTACATCAATAATTAGGAAGTTTTTAATTAGCTTACCAATGTAATTGAACATAAAATAAAACATAATAAATTTATAAATGCAAGATAAAATTGTTTATTTATTTTCTAAAGATTTATTTTATTGTTTTTGAGAGAGACAGAGAGCAGGGGGAGGGCCTAGAGCAGTCTTCATAGTTGTACGTCATGAGTTTTTCAATACGGTTTTGTTCCACACAGGTGGATCAGGGCCACGCAGGGCGGGAACCAGTTTGTGGGCTCCTGCGTGGGAAGAACATCCCAGTTCAGCATATGGGTCCATAAGGCTGGGGCTGGGACCTGACCCTAGGTCACAGGGACGGCAAAGTGAGCACTCAACCTGCTGAGCCACCCCTGTCTCCCCAAGATAAAATTATTAAGAACATTTAAATAAGTGAAATCTCTATTGTAAATAATTGTTGGGGAAACTGGGATGGCTCAGCAGGTCAAGTGCTCATGTTGTAGCCCCAGAGTCCGAAGATCCAGTCCTGGCCCCGGCACATACAGACCTATATGCTTGAACTGGGTTGTGCTTCCCATCCCAGTTTGTTTTCTGCCAGCTCCAGCTCTCTGTGTGGGAGGCCCCTGGTTCAGCTTCTGCCTAGGGTGTGCCTCTCATATGGGAGGTCCCCAGCCCAGTTCCTGACCTAGGTGGCTCTACACACACCTTTGGAACAAACCCATGTTGAAAATTGATTATGTGTGTATATGGAGACTGCTCTGGGCTCTCCCTCTTCTCTCTGTCTCTCTCTGCTTCTTTGTCTCTCTGTCAAAAACAATTTAAAAAAATCTTTAAAAAAGTAATTGTTAAAATTTGCTAGATTTATAAATAGATTAAGATGCATGTAATCAGATTAAAAGTATAGAGAGGGTTAGTATTTTTAAATTGTGAACTTAATAAAATGTTAATTGTATAAATATTGGCTAATATTTATTTTATATAAAGGCTACAAAGACACCAAAGAAAAAACTCGTTTTGATAAGTTTTTCTTTAAGAATCAAATTACACAAGTAGGTATAAAGTAAAAGATTTTTCTTCCAAGAGGTTTTAGTTGTTTGAAAGAGATGTCATTTAATTTGAATGTATTATTTATATAATTAGAAATGAACATATATATATATATATATATATATATATATATATATATGTTTTTAATGAAGTAATTTCCTTAGACATCTTTAAAAAATAAATTAACTTTTGTGAAGACTATTTTTATTGTTTTTTGATTTCTCAATATGTTTTTGTTACATTCACACACACAAAAACTCTTCCTTTCAAGGAAGCTGGGACATCTCAGCGGGTTGAGCCCTCACTTTACAGTCCCAGGGTCCGAGGATCCCAGCCTTGGCTCGTGTGGATCCATGTGCTAAACTGGGGTGTGCTTCCTATGAAGGAAGCCCCCAGTTTGGTTCTCACGCCCCAGTTTGGCCCCTGGCTCAAGGGCTGTACCTCCCATGTGGGAGGCCACTGTCTGGTTCCCAACCTGCGTGGCCCCCACCCACCCATGTGGAATGAAAAGATGTCAAAAACTGATGACATACAACTATGGAAAGTGTTCTGGGTCCTCCCCCTTCTTTCTGTCTCTGTTCATCACTGTCTCTGTCAAAAACAATAAAAAATAAATTGTTAGAAAAACCTATTTTCAATGGTTAAAATAATTAATTGAGCTTACGCTCAGAAACTGTACTTCTGAGTAATCAGTTTCCCAGTTCAGTGACATACCTTCCATGTGGTCTTAACAACACCTTAGTCTCTCAGATCTTTGTCTGTTCTTGACACAGTTCTTACCATGGTAATGGTGAGCAGAACATATATTCCAAGGATTTGGGGGAGGGGAGGTAACATCTTTTACCTCAATTTAATAGTTTATGAATTTTATCAAAGTTCTGTTTTTCTTAAAATTTTTATGCATATATTTTCCCTCCAAACATATTTCACCTAATTTCAATATATATTTTATTTATTTATTTATTTTGACAGAGAGAGAGAGAGAGAGAGATACAGAGACAGAGAGAGAACTGAACTGGGGGAGCTCCCAGTTCAGCATATGGTTCCGCACGGGCCGGGGCCGGGATTTGATCCTCGGTCCCCAGCGCTGCAAAGCGAGCGCTTAACCCACTGAGCCATCCCAGCTTCCCCTAATTTCAAAAATACATTGTCTGGGGAAGCCGGGATGGCTTAGTGGGTTGAGCACTCACTTTGCAGCACCGGGGACCGGGGATCAAATTCCGGCCCTGGCCCGTGTGGAACCATGTGCTGAGCTGGGAGCTCCCCCAGTTCAGTTCTCTCTCTGTCTCTGTCTCTGTATCTCTCTCTCTCTCTCTGTCAAAAATAAATAAATAAATATTAAATATTTGTTAAAAAAAAAAAAAGAATACATTGTCTGCTAGGGCAATGAGTACTGTAATTAATAAAAAAGGCAATTCAATACATACAAAACATTGTACTTTGAAGGGACATTTATAGAAGCTCTTGGAAATAATCTCCCAGACCTGTAGTTAATGAACAATAATGAAGATAGGCTCAAAAGCAAAACACTCTACCCTTAAGGTGTTCTGTAATTCAAACATTGATTCCTAGACATCTTGTCAAATGTCCATTATAAATTTCAAACACACCAGATTGCTTGTTGGAAAAAGTGATACCGTTCTGCACATGTTGAAAAGATGTCAAATTCTAGGTTTTAAGGCTCTGCCTCAATGACCTCAGTTATTTCTGTGGTTTTAACTGTTAAGGTGCTGGAAGATAATCTTGCTTGTGCATATATGTAAGTATATAACAGTGATCACAAAACAAAAAACAAAGAAACAAAACGATGTATTGAGATATACTTCACATATTCCACAACTCATTTACATGGTAGAATCCATTGGTTTTTAGTAAATATTCACAAATTGTGCAACCATCACCACAATCAAGTTTAAGGTATTTTCACAAACCTTAAAAGAAACCCTGTAATTTTTTTAGCAGTACTTAATCACTTTCCCTTATTCCCTACTTCCACTTCTAAGTAAACACTAATCTATTTTCTGTCTAGGTAGATTTGTCTATTCTGGACATTTAATATAAATGGAAGAGATAACGGAGAGGGCGTGACTGCTATTGACCTTCAAGCTGAACCTGGGCAATCAGATGCTTTTTACTACCCCCTGCTTGGAATGTATGTTCTGCTCACCATTACCACAGTGGAAGCCATGCCAAGTAAAGACAGAGCTTTGAAAGACTAAAGTGTTGTTGAGATTATCTGCAAGGTATACATAATTGAACCCACTTAAGTGCTTTATATAAACTTTTAAGTTTCTGGCAGGTGAATGCAGATATATACTGGTCTGTCTGAAATGATTAGCTTTTCTTCAGTCTCTCCTTGCATTATGTATGCGTGTGTTCATGTGTGTGCATTTTGAGAACTGACAAATATATAGACTTTGTGAACTGCTTTTTTTACCTTGCATAATGTTTTTATTAATTTATTTTTAAATTTTTATTTTTAGGTATACAGCATAGTGGGTAAGCATTGACATAACTTCTGAACTGTTTCCCTCATAGGTCTAGTGTCCATCTGACACTGTGCATAGTTTTTATGACATTATTGACTGTATTCCCCACATTATATTTCACACCCCCATGACTATTTTGTGACTATCAATTTATGTTTCCTAATTCCTTCACCTTCCTCCTTTAACCCCTCAGGCTCCCTTTCACCTAACAACCATCAGTTTGTTCTCTATTTGGATAAGTCTATTTCTGTTTTGATTGTTCTTTCTGTTCTTTAGCTTCCACGTATAAGCAAGATCATATGGTGTTTGTCTTTCTCAGTCTGACTTATTTTGTTTAGCATAATTACCTCTAGTTCCATCCATGTTGTTGCACATGGTAAGCTTTCATCCTTTTTCATTGCTGAGTAATAGTCTGTTGTGTAAATGTACCTCTATAGCCTTATTTAATCATCCACTGAGGGGTATTTTGGTTGTTTCCATATCTTGGGTATTCTAAATAATCCTGTGATAAACATAGGGATACATATATTTTTTCAAATTAGTGTTTTAGATAAATACTTAGGAGTGGAATTGCTGAATTAGAAGGTAGCTTCATTTTTAATCTTTTGAGAAACCTCTATATTATTTTCACTAGTGGCTGGACCATTTTGCAATTCCACCAATAGAGCATGAGGGTTCCTTTTTCTCTACACCTTCACCAACACTTGTTGTTGGTCGATTTATTGATGATAGCCATTCTGACAGGAGTGAGGTGGTATCTCATTGTGGCTTTAATTTGCATATCTCTGATGACTGGTGATATTGAGTATCTTTTCATGTGTCTATGGCCATCTGTATGGTCTCTTTGGAGAAATATCTATTTAGGACCTGTGGCTATTTTTATTTTGGTTCTTTGTAGTTTTTGGTGTTGACTTGTATGAGTTTCTTATAAATTTTGGATATTAAGCTTTTATCAGATAAATTGTTGGCACATATCTTCTTCCATTCAGTAGGATGTCTTTTTGTTTTGTTGATGGTTTCTTTTGCTATGGAAAAATATTTTAGTTTGTTGTAATCTCATTTGTTTTTCATTTATTTATTTATTTTTTTTGCTCTGCCTGAGGAGATATACCATTAAAACTATTACTAAGGGTACTGTCTGAGAGGTTACTTTTTATATTTTTTTCTAGAAGTTTTATGGCTTTGGGTCTTACATTTATGTATTCAATCCATTTTGAGTTTATTTTTGTATATGGTATAAGAAGGTGGTCCCACTTTATTATTATTTTTTTTGCATGTATCTATCCAGTTTTTCCAGAACCATTTATCTAATAGACTGTCTTTACCCCAATGTAAATTCTTGCTTCCTTTGTCATAGATTAATTGGCTGTATAGACATGGATTTATTTCTGGGCTCTCTATTCTGTTGCATTGCTCTATGTGTCTGTTTTTATGCCAATACCATGCTGTTTTGATAACTGTGGCCTTGTAGTATAATTTGATATCTGGTAGTGTGATTCTTCCAGCTTTGTTCTTCTTTCTCAGGATTGTTGTGGCTATTCCAGGTCTTTTTTGGCTCCATATACATTTTAGGAGTATTTGTTCTAGCACTGTGAAAAAATGTCATTGGTATTTTAGTATAGATTACGTTGAATCTATAGATTGCTTTGACTAGTATGGACATATTAACTGTATTATTTTTTATCCATAGGTATAGTTTGTGTTTCCATTTATCTATATCTTCTTTACTTTTTCTTTTCAGTCTTATAATTTTGTAGTATTTTACTTCCTTAATTAAACTGATTCCTAGGCATTTTTTTTTTGTGCAATTGTAAATGGGATTATTTTTTAAATTTCTCTTTCTGCTAGTTTGCTATTGGTATAAGCAAATGCAACCATTTCTGAGTATTAATTTTGTGTCCTGCTATTTTACTAAAATAATTTATCAGTTCCAATACTTTTGGAGTATAATCTTTTGGGTTATTTCTATATAGTATTATGTCATCCGCTAATAATGACAGTTTTACTTCTTTCTTTCTTAGTTAGATGCCTTTTATTTTGTATTTTTGTCTGATTGCTGTGACTAGCACTTCCTGTACTATGTTGAATAATAGTGGTGACAGTGGGCATCCTTGTCTTATTCCTGATCTTAAGGAGAATGCTTTTAGTTTTACCCCATTGAGTATGATTATAGCCTTTATTATGTTGAGATATGTTTCCCTCTATTCCCATTTTGCTGAGAGTTTTTATTATAATTGACTGCTGGGCTTTATCAAATACTTTTTCTCCACTTATTGATATGACCATATGATTTTTATTTTTTATTTTGTTTGTGTGGTGCATCACATTAATTGATTTCAATATTTTGTAATAGCCTTGCACACTAGGAATTAATCTCACTTGGTCATGGTGTATGCTCTTTTTAATGCATTGCTGAATTCAGTTTGCTAATTATTTGTTGAGAATTTTTGCATCTATGTTCATTACAGACATTGGTCTATAGTTTTCTTTTGTTGTAATGTCTTTGGTTATGTAATCAAAGTAATGATGGCCTTACAAAATGAACTTGGAAGGTTTAACTCTTCTTGGATTTTTTGGAATAACTTGTGAAGAATAGGTGTTAATTCTTTTTTGAATGTTTGGTAAAATTCACCAGTGAAGCCATCTGGGCCAGGACTTTTGTTTGTTGGGAGCTTGTTGATTACTGATTTGATTTCATTGTTACTAACTGGTCTGTTCAGATTTTCTCTTTTCTCTTAATTCAAAGTTAGAAGATTGCAGGTTTCTAAAAATGTATCCATTTTCTCCATATTGTCCGATTTGTTGGTGTATAGTTGTATGAAATAATTTCTTATATCATTTTATTTGGATTTCTGTGGTGTCTGTTGTCACTTCTCTACCTTCATTTCTGATTTTATTTAGGTCTTCTCTCTTTTTCTTGATGACTTTGGTAAAAATTTTGTCAATTTTGGTTATCTTTTCCAAGAACCAGCTCTTGGTTTCATTGATCGTTTGTATTTTTTTTTTTTTTTTTGGTCTCAATTTTATTTATTTGTACTCTGATTTTTATTGTTTTGTTTTTTTTCTTTGTACTCACTTTACACATCATTAGCAACTCTTTTTCCAGTTCCCATAGGTGTAAGGTTAAACTGCTTATTTGGGATTTTTCTTGTTTCTTTAGGTAGACCTGCATTGCTATGAATTTTACTCTGAGGACTACTTTTGCTGTGTTCCATAGATTTTGGGTCATTGTGGTTTTATTTTTGTTTGTGTAAAGGTATCTTTTGATTTTTCTTTTCTTGATCTTATTGTTGACCCATTCGTTGTTTAGTTGCATGTTATTTAGCCTCCATATGTTTGTATATTTTTCACTTTTTTTGTAATTTATTTTTATTTTGATACCACTAGGGTCATAGAACACGCTTGATATGATTTCAATCTTCTTAAATTTATTGAGACTTGTTTTGTGTCCTAACTGTTGTACCCAGAGATCACTCAACACCAATAGGCTCTTAAAGAGAAGCTTTATTCCTGCACAGGTCCGACACACAGTCAAAGTGTGCAGCCCCCAGGTTTTTCATAAGGGGGCTTTTATACAGTCAGGGCCAAGGGATGGAAAAGTACAGCGTTTTAGTTTGCTGGCTGTGGTGCAGCTGTGCAAGCAAGCTGGTTACAGAGGCGGATATTTGCGGTTAGCTGTAAGCTGTTCTGACCCACTTGGGCATCCCGTTATTGCACCCCCTAGTTCCAGGAACGTGAGACCACCTGTTTGCCTGGACCAACTTAAAATTTTTTCATCTCAGGACAGGTCATAACATTCCCTACTGGTCTTTTGAGGGAATCAAACCTTTGATTCCTGGACATTGTAGTCTTGGGTCAGGTGTTCATACTGAGTTTTATTGTAGAGCACCAAAACTTTTATGGCTTGGATTCTGTTTTGAATAAACCCGACCAGTTTTTTTTTTAGAATAATTGGCCCATAAATCAACCAAGATAATATCCCCAGAATGGGGCCAACCGAGGCACTTTTTAAACTGGTGAGCCATGGGGACCAGTTGAACAGATTTTTATACCAATTAGCTCTTTGAGCGCATTGCCGTTTGCACTCATCTAGTCTTTTTCTAACCACCTCTAAGCTATTTTTTATGACTCCCGAGTGGTTGGTATAGAAACAGCACTCTTTTCCCAGGGTGACATATATGCCCCCTGCTTGAGAAAAAGTAAGTCTAGCCCTCAGCGGTTTGGTAGGGTTACTTTCACGAGGGAGTTTACGGAATCCTCCAGGAAGCGAATGGAGTTGTGGAGTTCTTTTAGGTCTGAATCTACTTGCTTTGAGAGATGGAGAATATCTTGGTCTTCCTTGATTATGGCCCCAGCTCCGAGAGCAGTAGACCCAGTGATTCCCAACCCAACCAAAAGAAGTACTACCAGCGCTGGAGAGCGTTTGTGCCTAGGCACCCAGGTGGCTAAGTCATCGGGGGTGTCTTCACCATTTGCAATATTTACCTTAGGGAGGATGGGAGACAAGATGCAAAAGTCTGGGGGGGGGGTTCAAAAAGAGGTAAGAAGAGACACAAGGGGTCAGTCTAGTGGTGCAGGCAAACCAGGTTCCATTCGGTGGTATCAGGAAGTAGGGGACATCGGTATTGGGAACGGCGATTATCCATGTGCAGCGAGGGTCCAGGTGGTTCAGTGCCTCAGGGGCGATGAGACAGGTGTCTTGCCCTGAAAATTTTTCTAGGGTGATGGTGGGTGTTTTTTTTTGGCACACCTGGTTGAGAGCCTGTAGGGACTTAAAGAGAGTCCGGTTATGCAATTCGGTTTTCATTTTCTCCCAAAGGCGAGGAAGCAGTGGGGGAGGCCTGCCAAACATGATTTCAGAAGGGGAGAATCCCTTTTGATAGGGGGTACAGCGTGCCCTTAAGCGGGCGAAGGGAAGGAGACTCATCCAGGAGCTGCCAATTTCTAAGTTAAATTTAGTTAAGGTTTTCTTTAGGGTTCTATTCATCCTTTCTACCTGTCCTGAACTCTGTGGGCGGTAAATACAGTGGAGTTTCCAATTGATCCCTAGAGCTCTAGCTACGAGTTTTGAAGTGTTAGCAATAAATGCCGGGCCGTTGTCGGACCCCAGTGTTAGTGGGAGGCCAAATCGTGGGATGACTTGCTGTATTAAGATCCGAGCCACAATGAGAGCTGTTTTCCCTTTTGTGGAGAAGGCTTCGACCCATCCAGAGTATGTATCAGTGAACATTAGCAAAAACTGGTACCCGTTTATCCCGGGTTTTACCTCTGTGAAATCAACTTCCCAATGTTCTCCAGGTTGTTGTCCCAGTTGTCGGGTCCCAAGGGATATGGAGGTTAAAGCCGTTCCCCCATTTACCTTAGCACAAGCTACACAGTGAGCTACCGTTGACTGGGCTATGTTCTGCAGCTCGGGGATGTGAAAGTGGGCCCTCATCAGTTGGCAGAGCTTAGTTGTTCCAAGGTGCGTGGCAGAGTAGGTTTGGCTCACAAGTTCCCGGGCCAGTGCTTGAGGCAGGAAAGTTCTTCTGTCCGGGTGTGTATACCATCCAGTCAGAGTCATTGAGCAGCCAAGGGTCTTGCCTAATTCCTGTTTTTCCTGGGTGTAGGTAGGGGCCTCTGGTAGGGTTCTAGGTGGCAGCTGGATGGTCAGGATTTCCAGGGGCCCTACTGGTCTTTTTGCTGCCTCTTTGGCTGTTTGGTCAGCAAAATTGTTGCCTTGTGAAACAGGAGAGTTTGTCTTTTGATGCCCCAGGCAGTGTAGTATGGCCACCTGGCGGGAAAGCCATAGGGCCTCTAGGAGAGCTAGTATCTCCTCTTTGTTTTTAATGTTTTTCCCGCTCGATGTTAAGAGGCCCCGCTCCTGATATAGAGCCCCATGCACATGAGCGGTGGCAAAAGCATACCGGCTGTCTGTGTACACATTTATGGCTTTGTTGCGTCCCCATCGTAGGGCCTGAGTGAGGGCGATAAGTTTGGTCCTCTGAGCTGAGGTCCCATGTCCCCAAACCTGCGCCCAGAGTACCTCAGATTCGGAGACTACAGCTGGTCCTGCATACTGGACCCCATTTTCCAGGAAGCTGCTCCCATCTGTGAATAAGTTGATGACCGGGGCCTTCAATGGGACATCAGTTAGGTCCGGTCGAGTTCCTGAGAGGGAGTCGAGAGTCTCAACGCAGTCATGAATTGGTTCCTTTGGATCGTCATTGGGCAAGAAGGTTGCCGGGTTCAAAGCCGTGGTCCTGGAGAAAGTAACATGGGAGGGGTCCAGCAAGAGTACCTGGTATTGAGTGACACGAGTGTTGGAAATCCATCGATCTGGTGGGCTCCAGAGCAAGCTTTCAACTGAGTGGGCCCCGATTATCTGTAGGTCCTGGCCCAACGTCAGCTTTTTTGCTTCTTTTACTAAATGGGCCATAGCTTCAATTGCCCTCATGCAAGTTGGCCAGCCTGAAGCCACAGGGTCCAGGCGCTTTGATAGGTAAGCGATAGGGCGTTTCCAGGGCCCCAGGGTCTGGGTGAGTACCCCATTTGTAATTCCCCTGACCTTGGCTATGAAAAGTTGGAAAGGTTTGTGAAGGTTAGGCAGTCAAAGTGGGGGCTGTCGTTACAGCAGCAGCCTTGAGGGTTTCGAAAGCCTTTTGTTCAGTCTCAGTCCATACAAGGGAATCTGTTTTTCCCCTGAGCTGGCATACAAAGGTTTTGCTATCTTTGCAAAGCCAGGGATCCAGAGCCGGCAGTATCCTATTGCTCCCAGAAATTTGCGAACTTGCCTTTTGGTGGATGGCTGGGGAAGAGGGTGACACCTTCTCCGAATGAAATGGAGGCTTTTAATTTGTGTAAGAGGTCTTGGCCCAGTAGGGGGTATGGGCATTCTGGGATGATGAGGAAGGAGTGGGTAAAATAGTCCCTTTTCCCAGATCTGTGATTCGAGCAGCGCACCAAGGGTATGCCTTGGGCTGGCCAGTCGCCCCCATGATTTGGTTTTTTTCTCTGGTGGGCTTTCCCATAGATGCCTTCAAGACCGAGTGGGTGGTCCCAGTGTCCACCAGAAATTTAACGGGTTGGCCCCCTATGTTTAAGGTCACCATGGGCTCTTGGGGACTCAGATTGATAAAAGCCCTGGCCTCCTCAGTCTTCTATAGCCAAGGTTCCGCTCTTGGGGCCTGGGTTGCTTTCTTTTTGGATATTCATTTTTCCAGTGATCAGACTCTTTGCAGTAGGCACATTGATCCTTTGCCAAGGGCGGCTGTTGAGGCCTGGGCCTTTGCCCTCCCCTTGGGCCACTTGGTTTATTCCTTTTTTCTTCCTGCAATGTGGCTAGTACCACTCGGGTCTTTTGGGCCCGGGCCACCTCTGGGTCCTCTCGGTTGTTAAAGTCTTTCTGGGCAATCTCTACCAACTCGCTAAGGTTTTTGCCTTCAAATCCATCAAATTTCTGAATTTTCTGTCTAATATCTGGGGCTGACTGGGAGACGAATGCTATATTTATGGCTCTTGAGTTCTCAGGGGCCTGAGGGTTAATTGGCGTATATTGCCGGTATGCCTCAAGCAGTCACTCCAAGAAAGCCGCCAGGGATTCTTGGGGCCCCTGAATGACCTCAGTCACCCTAGACAGGTTAGGGGGCTTCCAAGCCGCCCCCCCGGAGCCCCTGCAGGAGAAGTTGGCAGTAGCTGGTCAGGCTCTCCCTACCGTGAGCAGAGTTCGGGTCCCAGTCCAGGCGTTCGGTGGGGAGATGAGTGTCGAGGACACGTGGGTCTGTGGCTGGCTGCCTGTCAGGCCCGAGGACATGTTTCAGGGCCTTGTGCCGGATATGGTCCCGCTCTTCCGAAGTGAAGAGGACCTGGAGGAGCTGTTGACAATCGTCCCAGGTCGGCTGGTAATTGTGGAAGACGGTTTCAAGCAGAGAGATTAGACCCTGAGATTTATCTGAAAAGCTGGGTTCTGTTGCTTCCAGTTGTAAATGTCACTGGTTGAGAAGGGAACATAAACCATGAAGGGGAGGTGGGAGCCTGGAGGGGGTGCCAGTTCCCGGAGGGGTAAGAGGGCCGGGTGTCTTGGGGCCGTGGAATCAGGAGAAGGGGATCGGCCCCAGGGGGCCGGCCCTGAAGGAGAGGCCACTATGTGCATGAGGGGGGCTCGAGGGTCCCTCATGGGGTGCATCGAGGCCCCCTGGAGCAGTTGGGCCTCTTGCCCCTCCGTGACCAGTCGAATCAGGAGCATATGGGGGCGGTTGGACCAAGGTTTTGAGGGGGTCCTCTGGACCTGAGGGGAGGTCGGGATAAATTTGAGGGACCTCCTTTCTGGGAGGTGGGTCCTCCTGGTTTGAAGGGGAGGTTGTCCTCCAGCCAGGGGGCTTGGACTGTTGGGTTACCAGGATGGATCTGGCGTGGACCCCAGTTTTCTCCTGACATTTTCTAACATAGGGAGGGCGATCATGGGCAATGTCCGCCCAGACATCAATATAGGGGATCTGGTCTGGATGGCCTGTCTTCCCATATATGACAGACCGGACAGCACCCAAGAGGAGCAGATTAAAGGACCCTGTAGAGAGGGCCAATCAACATCATAGGCTGGCCATTCTAATTCATACAGCGTTCAAAGTTTTCCAGTGTCGACCGAAAGGCCATAGCCTTCGGCTTTGCGAGAGAAATCAGAGAAGTTATTGAGTAGGCATTGAAGGGGGGTCTTTGGTCTGGAAGTTCTTTTGACCCATGGTGACTGTAGTAGAAGAACTGATGTTATGGAAGATTAAGAGAGACTGGACAATGAGACAAACAAAGAAAAGACAAACAAAGACAACATAACCCAGAAGTTCGACCGTGGTCTCAGGTTGATGTCTCAGTCCTGGACCGAGAATGGGCCCTAGTGCTGCGTCCAGCAGGCCATTCGTTCTCCCTGCTCTGCAGAGTCCCTGAACCAGATTCACCGAAATGCATGGATCCACTTACCAGAGAGCATCTGTTCCTGCGCCTTGGCTCCGAAAGTCCCGTCGACCTGGGGTACCGGGTCAAAGATGCCCGTGGGCCCTTGTCTCCCGGGTTGGGGAGGTCGGGCCGGTGGAGGATCTCGCTGGGGCCTCCAAATGTACCCAGAGATCACTCAACACCAATAGGTACTTGAAGAGAAGCTTTATTCCTGCACAGGGTCCGACACACCGTCAAAGTGTGCGGCCCCCAGGTTTTTCATAAGGGGGCTTTTATACAATCAGGGCCAAGGGATGGAAAAGTACAGCGTTTTAGTTTGTTGGTTATGGCGCAGCTGTGCAAGCAAACCGGTTACAGAGGCGGATATTCACGGTTAGCTGTAAGCTGTTCTGACCCACTTGGGCATCCTGTTATTGCACCCCCTAGTTCCAGGAACGTGAGACCACCTGTTTGCCTGGACCAACTTAAAATTTTTTCATCTCAGGACAGGTCATAACACTAACGTGGTTCATTTTGAAAAATGTTCCTTGAAAAGGATGTATATTTTACTGATTTGAGATGAAATGCTCTAAAAATATCAATTAAATTTATTTGGTCCAGGGTGTTATTTAAGGCCACTATTTCTATCTTGATTGTCTGTCAGGAAGATCTGTCTGTTGGTGTCAGTGTGGTGTTAAAGTTTCCTGCTCTGATTGTGTTATGTTGATCTCTGCCTCTATGTCAGTCAATATTTGCTTCATTTATTTAGGTGCTCCTATGTTGGCTGCATCAATGTTTACAAGAGTGATGTCCTTTTGTTGGATTAATTCTTTTATTTTTAGGTAATGTCCTTCTTTGTCTCTTGTTATAGTATTCAGTTTAAAGTCTATTTTGTCCAATATAAGTATTGCTACCCCAGCACTTTTCTCATTCCCATTTTCATGAGATATTCTTTCCTATCCTTTTGCTTTCAGTCTATGTGTCTTTCCATTTAAGGTGGGTCTCTGGAGACAGTACATAAATAGGTCTGGTTTGCTTATTCATAGCACTACCTTATGTCTTCTTTTTGGAACAATTAGTCTAGCTACATTTAAATTCATTATTGATATTGCCTTGTTATTATTTATTTTTTTGAATTTCTTTTGTTTGCTCAATTTTTTTTGTTGTTTTTGTTTGTTTGTTTCCACTTTAAAAAGTGCTTTTAACATTTCTTACAACACTGGCTTGGTGGTAATAAATTCCTTTAGCTTTTTCTTGTCTGGAAAGCTCTTTATCTCTCCTTTAATTTTAAATAATAGCCTTGCTGGGTGGAGTATGCTTGGTTGTAGGACCCTGTTTTCATTACTTTGAAATTTTTTGCCACTCTCTTCTGGCCTGCAAAGTTTCTGTTGAGAAATCCTCTGATAGTCTTATTAGAGCTTTCTTGTAAGTAACTAATTGTTATTCTCTTTCTCCTTCTAGGACTCTCTCTTTGTCTTTAAACTTTGCCATTTTAATTCTGATTTTTTTGGTGTGGGCCTGTTTGGGTTTATCTTGATTGGGACTCCTTGCACTTCGTGGGCTTGTGTGTCTATTTCCTTAACCAGGAAAAGTTTTTAGTCATTATTTCTTCAAATAGGTTCTCAATCTCTTGCTCCCTCGCTTCTCTTTCTGGTATTCCTATAATATGAATGTTGTTATGCTTAACATTGTCTGAGAAGTCTCTTAAGCTATCTTCATTTTTTGAAGTTCTTTCTTCTTCTTTGCCGTTCTGATTCAGTATTTTCTACTACCTTGTCTTCTGAATTGCTTATTCAGTTTTCTACTTTATCTAATTGGCTGTCAATTCCTTCTTGTGTATTCTTTGCTTCAGTTATTACATTCCTTAGTTTTGACTGGTTGCTTTTTATGATTTTTATGTCCTTCTTGCTATCTCTTTGTTGAAAATTTCAGAAAGTTTCTTAAGCTTTCTTATAAGCTGCATTTTAAACTGCTTTTCTGATAGGTTACTTTGTCACCTTTTTTTTTTTTCTTTTTTTTCTTTTTTTTTTACTTGGGACCTGTTTCTCTTATTCCTCCTTCTGGCTGCCTCTTTGTGTTTGCTTCTATCTAGTAGATAGTCTTTGCTCAGTGGCCTTACGTAGTATATGTCCTGTGTAGTTCAGTTTCTAGGAGTGTCCCTTTAGAATTGTGTGTATTCTTCTGTCTAGTTGAGCTTTGAATTGTTTTGGGCATGTTTGTGGGTAGGATTGACTCCCAGGTTGACTGGCTGTGTGATAGCTCTTTCTCCTAGTATGAGCTGCTATTTGGGACTGACCCTTCAAATGGGTGTTTTCCCCCATGGGCTCTTGGGCCTGCTGAGACCACTGTTTGTGTATACCATGTGTGAGGCTAACCAGGTAGTGCTCTGGTGTGGTCTGAAGCAGCCTCTGGGTTTGTTGTTTCTGGCATCTCTTGCAAGGAGCTTTGGTGCAGGCCAATTTCAACCTTGCATGTGACCGGACCAGAGCCACCTGGTAAGAGCCACAGAACTATATGTGTTTGGCTGCTTCTTATGTTGGACCTCACCCATGAACAAAGGTCAACTCTTCCCAGTATGGGGCCTGGGAAAGCTTAGTGACAATTCCAGGGTTCCCTAGGTCTAATGCCACCTGCAGGAGGCTCAGTCATTGAAAGAGCCATTTTAGGTGTCTGGGCCCAGAAGGTATACCCAGTGTTGAGGGTGTCTCCAGTGATACAGCCATAGATGGGCTGGGTCGGATCCCCAGGAGACATGTGTGTGGATGGTAGTTTTTACCATCAGTTGTTTGTCCAGTGTCCAGATTGTGACTACTTCACAGAATGCTCTGAGGATACCATAGCCAGTCACCCTTTGCCTTGGGGCAATACCTGGTCTGTGACTGCTGTGTGAGATGCCCTGGAAACACCATAACTATGACCATTGGCCTCAGGCTTGCAAATTGCCAAGTGCTGCCCAATAAGAGACGTAGTGCAGATTGTGGTTCACTGCTCATCATCCACAGTTCACTAGGCCACTGCAAACATCAACTGTTGTAAGAGTCTTCCTTTGCTCCTAAGGTAGAACTGGCCCCTCTGTTGTCAAGAGTGCCTCCAACAGTGGTGCCCTCAGTGGGTGGTGCAGGGATCTGGGTAATTACTGGTGTGTGTGTGGTGGTTTTGGTAAGCTAATGAAGTATTTGTTCTTATACCAGAGCCAGGCCTGCAGAGCACTTTGCAAAGATTTCTTATGCATTCTGAAGCTAGCCTCTTTCCTGCCATGACCTGATGGTCTCCCTATAGTTGCTCAGGTGGGTGCTTTAAAGCTGGGTGTGGCCTGCTGGTCTCCACCTACAGCTCCCTGGGCCTTTGCAGGCAGCCACTCCTGCAGAGGACTAAATGTCTTCCCTCTTAGCAAGGTGGGGCCAATCACTCAGTGTCTGGAGTGCCTCTGTCAATGCAGTCCTAGGTGGATGAGGTAGAGATCCCGCAAGTTACAGGGTGTGGGATGGTGTTTTTTTTTACATGATTAATACAGTATTAACTTTTGTATGGGAGGTAGGCCTGTCAGCCCTTTGCAAACCCCCACCCCTTACCCCAAGAACTCTGTGGCCTGACACCACTCCCCATAGACCCATAGGTTTCTATTAGCTACTCAGGGAGAGCTGCAGAGCAGGATGAGGCTGGGTGCTCACCGCTCAAACCTTCCCAGGCTGCTGAGCAGCTGCTCCTGCAAAAGTTTGTAAGGAAGTCTTGCTAGTGAGGCCAGTTAGATGCTCAACTGCTCAGAGTGCCCCTGGCAATGCTGCCCTAGGTGGGTAGAGTAGAGATCCAGGGAGTTAAGGGGTATAGGTGGTGTTTATTTATATAATTAATACAGCATTGGTTTTAGTACAGGAGCCAGGCCTGCAAGCCCGCTGCAAAACTCCCTAAGAAATTTGTGGTTGACCACTGACCCCCGCAAGCTCACATGTTTCCAGTAGCTGCTCAGGTGGGCATGGCCAGGTGCTCAGGGGAGTGTGGCCAGGTTCTCACCACACTGCTCCCCATACCACTGCAGGGGGTTGCTAGTCCTGCAAAAGTCTGTAAAAAAGTCTTCCACCACTAGTAGCATGGGCCCAACTCTCAGCAGCCTAGAGCACCTTGGGACATGTAGTATTAGCTGTGTGCATCGTGAAGCCAGTATATCACCAAAATGTTCATGAGGGAAGTTTTCCAAACCAGTGCAATCTCAGAAATGGCTCTTTGTGGGAGGGTTCAACATAGAAAAGATGGCATCCTCCTATAAGCTATGCATGAAGCAGACCCCAAACAGGAACAATGGGTTCCTCCACCCCCCACCGGGAACCATGCAGTTCCGCCTCTCCAGGTATGTCTCTGATGCCTCCAGAGTCTCCACCCTTCCACCTGAGACCATGTGAGTATTTGCAAGTGACTGAGTTTATGTGTGTGGCTTTTAGAAATATGTCTAGATTTCAGTGCTTTCTGCCTTACTGGGGCAGACTGAGAGAGCCCTCACTGATTTTCACTGCTGGATATTGTGGGAATTTCTCTTCCCTGCACAGGACTCCCAGGCTGGAGAGCCAAGTGAGGGGCTGGGATCCCTCCCTCTTCTAAGGGGACCTCCTCCACTGAGGTGTCCCTTCTGGTGTTCAGCATTTGGAGTCAGCCCGTTTGGATTCTCCGCTCTTTCTACCAGTCTTGACATGGCCTTTTCTTACCCTGAGTTGTAGGGGTTCTGTCCAGCCAGTCATCTAATGATTGCGGAGGTTGACTGATCTACAGTCTATCTACAACTTTGATGTGATTCTGGGAGGCTGTAGAGACAGTATCTACTTAATCCATCGTCTTTCCTACTAGACTCCACCTTGCATAACGTTTTCAAGGTTCATTCATTTTGTAGCTAGTATCAATATGTGATTCCTTTTTACTACTGAATAATATTTCATTGTATGGATATAACACATTTTATTTATCCATTCATTAATTGATGAACATATTGATGTTCAAAAGTGGATTGTTTCCACTTTTTGGCTATTATGTATAATGCTGCTATGACCATTACTATAAAAGTTTTTTTTTGTTTGTTTTTTTTTGTGTAGCTAAAGCTTCATTTCCCTTGGGTAGAAGAGAATTGGGTCATCTGGTAACTCTGTGTTTAAAAACTTAAGGAACTAACTGCCAGATTGTTTTCCAATGAAGCTGCATCATTTTATATTATCATTGGCAAAATGTGAGAGTTCTAGTTTCTCCACAACCACACAAACACTTGCTTTTGTTTGTGTTTTCTATTATAGCCATTTTAATGAATGTAAAATGGCATTTCATTATGGTTTTATTTTTGCTTCATGGATGTCTAATTATGTTTATGATCTTTTTGAGTGTTTATTGGTCTTTTTTATCTTTAGAGAAGTGTCTATTCAGATTTAAGTGTGTAATTTTTTAAGTAGAATTATTGTTATTTTTTATTATTGAGTTGCAAGAGCTATTTTCTTTTTTTAATATTCTATGTACAGTCTCTTGTCATATGAAAGAGGATACCCTCCCCTCCCCACCCCCAAAACTCACAAAAATCAGAATTATCTTCTGGAGGGCGGGCTCCTTGTGGTATAGGCTTGCCCTGCTAGCTGAGTGTTCTAGGAATCCATCTGCATCAGTACACCTGATGGCATCGGGACAGGCTGCATTAGGCGTCAGTGAATTTTTATTGGAGACTCTTTTAATGTATGCCCATTTCATGATGGGTGATTTATAGGAACAATGTGGAGCATGACAATGTACCTGCTCTCACTGTGCTGAGTATTCAGCAGTTTTTGACTAATAATGGCATGGCCCCCACGCCCCACCCTTTCTATTTACCACATCTTACCCCAAGCAACTATTTTTGTTTCCCCAGATGAAAAAAGTCCTCAAAAGTCCATGTTTTGCCAGTGTAATAGAGATGAAACAAACAAAAAAGGCAGAAACACTGAAAGGCATCAAAATTGATAAGTTCAAAACTGTTGCTTTTTTCCTTTAATACTTATTTCCATTGTTTTTTTATTTTATTTTTTTAAACATTTTGGTTTCTATTTCTTTCTTTATTTTTGACACAGAGAGAGAGAGAGACAGAGAGAGAGACAGACAGACAGACAGAGAGAGAACTGAACTGGGGGAGCTCCCAGTTCAGCATATGGGTCCACACGGGCCGGGGCCGGGATTCGATCCCTGGTCCCCGGCGCTGCAAAGTGAGCGCTCAACCCACTGAGCCATCCCGGCTTCCCCGTTATTTCCATTGTTTTTGACAGAGAGCCAGAGAGAGACAGGAGAGAAGGGAGAGGACCCAGAGCAGTCTCCATAGTTTATGTCATTATATTTCTACATAGTTTCTTTCCTGAGGTAGACTTGGGGCTGTGGAATGTGGGAACTAGGCCAGGGGTCTCCTATATGGGAAACACGCCTGAGGCATGATCCCAACCAGTGCCTTCTACAAAGGAGGCTCCCTGCAAGTCAGAACTGAAATGAGTGCACACCTCAGTTCAGTGTATGGGTCAAAATATGGGCTGGGGCTGAGATTTGATCCTTGGACCCCGGGGCTACAAGACCAGTGTTCAACCCAATGAGTCATCCCAGCATCTCCTCAAAACTGTTTTGAGCAGTGGGAAAAGTGTCTAGGTGGGTATTTTGCATCAAAGAGCATTTTGAAGGTGACTAAAGTTTAAACATGTAAGAATAAATACACAAGTTTTTTATAAATGTATGTTTTTTGGGTCCCCCTTGTATATATAATTTGCAATTTTTTTTATTATGTGGTTGTCTTTTAGCTTTTTTGATAGTACTTTTTGATGTAGTTTAATTAACCATTATTTTTTGTTTGTGGATTTGTTCCTTGTGGTGTCATAACTAAGAAGCATACCTAATCTAGGAGCACCAAATTTTAAATTTCTGTTTTCTTCTAAGAATTTTCCAGTGCTATCCCTTATGTTTAGGTCTTTGATCAATTTGGGGTGAGGATCAAAGTAAATATTTATATTGAAATTCCATGACATTATTTTTATGTTTATTTACACACTTACTGCAGTTTCATGCTCTCTTGTTTCCCATAGCTTTGTAGTAAGTTTTAAAATCAGGAAGTATGAATTGAGCAGAAGCACTGAGAGTGAATATTTTTGTCTTATTCCTAATATTAGTGATCATATTGTACATTCTGTCTTCAAGAGTCCAGTCTTTTCTGAATTCAAGAATTCAGTCTTTTTCGTTAAGTATGATATTAGCTGTGGGATATCTACAGATACCATTTTTGAGGTTGGGGAAATTTTTTAGTATTTCTAGTTGAATATTTTTCATGATAGAATATTGGAATTTTTCAAAAACTTTTTCTGTGACTGAGATAATTATGTGTATCTTTTTTTCTTTTTTATATTAATATGGTGTATTATACTAATTGAATTTTGGATGTTAAATCAACCTTATATTCTTGAAGTAAAAAACACTTGACCATAATTTATATCAATTTTACATATTGCTGGGTTCTATTTGCTAGTATTTTGTTGAGGATTTCTGTGTTTATTCATGATATTTATTTCTTTGTGGTTTTATTTTCTTCTGATCTCTATGTCTGGTTTTAGTTTTAGGGTAATATTGGCCTCAAAGAATGAATTGGAAAGTGTGTTTTCCTCTTTTACTTATTTTTTTTTGTATGTGTTTGTGAATAATTGGTATTAATTCTTTAATTGTTTGATATAATTCACTAGTGAAGCTATCTGGACCTAAGAATTTTTAGTGAATATTTCAAAATCACTAATTCAATTATTTTACTTGTTGTAGGCCTATTCAGGCTGTTTTTTATTTGTGTTGTTATACTTTGTATCTTTCTAGGAGGTTTTCCATTTTATGTAAGTTACCAAATTTGTTTTTATATAATCATCATTAGTGATAGCCCCGTTTCATTACTTATCTTAGTAATTTGAGTCTTTTTTCTTCTCTTTTTGTTGTCTAACTACAAGTTTTTCAATTTGTTGGTCTTTTGAAAGATCTAACATTTGGACTTGTTTATTTTCTCTATTTTTTATCATTTATTTTTCATCAATTTCTCCCAGAATGTTATTTCCCTTCTGCTTACTGTAACTTTATTCTGATATTTGTTCTCTAGTGTGTTAAGACTTGTTTAAGACTTAGCTTTTATTAATAATATTTTTTATTTGATGATCCAACTGGCTTTTAATAATGTGATTTATAAATTGGGCAACATCTCATATACCAAGTAGATGGGTGCTCCTAAGACTAGGTTGTTGATTTGACATATTTCTTCTCTTGGCTTTCAAATGCAGGCATGTATGGCTATACATTTTCTTTTTCTATGCATGATTTCTTCTGCATCTCATAATTTTTGGGATGTTGTATCTCCATTTTTGTTTCTCTCAAAGTATTTTGTAAGTTTTCTTGTGATTTCTTCTCTGACCCATTGTTTATTTAGAAAATTTTTTTATGGCTAATTTAATTATATATTTAAAACAACTTATAAATTCACATGATACACAATTCAAACTGATATACAACAAAAGCCACTATTTTGTACTTATGCACTGGTGACTTAGTTTTCATCCTCAAAGGCAACTCTGCATTATAATTTTTTATATCCTTTCAGATATATAAACAAGTAAATTTCTAAATAATCTTTTTTTTTCAGCTTTTTATGTAGTTCATAGCAAAGAAGACACATTTTTCAATTTTTTTATTACTTTAAACAATATTTGAGCTGCCTCCAAACAAATGGGTAAAAGCATGCTGCCAAGTATCCTGTTTATATTACCACTGCAGTCAATGGATGTGCCTGTTTTTCTACACTAGGAATCAACAACTTTCAGTAAACAGTTTAGACTTGTGGGCCATGTGCACTCTTTATTTCATATTCTTCATGGTTTTGTTTTGTCTTGTTTTGTTTTGTTTACAACCTTTAAAAACATAAAGCCGTTCTTAGATCACAGACCATACAAAAAGCAGGCCAAGGCGATATAGTTTCCTGAGCTGTGCAAGCATTATCATCAATCTGAAGGGTAAAAGAGTGGTATCTCATTTTAGTTTAATTTGCAGTTCTCTTACTAGCTAGACTGAACATATTTAGAGCCATTTGTATTATCTTTTTTGTGACTATTAATATTTTTCCCATTTTCCTATTATTGCTGATCTTATTTGTTTGCAGTAAGTTTTTTATATGCTTGTGAATTTCCTCAATTTACTTCTGTTGTTGATTTCTTATTTTATTCCATCATAATCAGAATCACATGTTGCATAATATTTAAGATTTATTTTGTTTTTGAAAGGAGGTGAGAGAGAGCAGGAGAAATGGGGGAAAACCAAGAGCAGTCTCCATAATTGTATGTCATTAGTCATTAGTTTTGATATGGTTTCATTTTACACAAGTGGATGTGGAGCCAAATTGGGCAGGAACTGAACTTGGAGCCTCCAGCATGAGAGGCGAGTACCTTTACCACTGAGCCATCTGGGTCGTTACCAGTTGCACCACAGTTTAGCATGTGAGTTTGTATGGCTCAGGGCTGGGACTTGGACACCAGACCTGGAGATTGTGAGACAAGCATTTAACCTCTGAGCTATTCTGCACCCCCTACATAATTTTAATCTTTTTAAGTGTATTGAGATTCTTTTTAAGGCCAGTGTATAGTCTCTACTGAAGAATATTCTTTGTGCATTTGAGAATAATTTTAAAAAATTTCTTTTTGAGTGGAGTGTTTTATAAGTGTCGGTCAAGTTGAGATGGTTTATAAGATTATTCAAATATGTTAGTTCCCTTTCGATTTTCCACCTAGTTCTATTTTTTTATTGAAACTGGCTATGGTAGTCTTGAATTATTATTAATGATATATTTTTCTTTTAGTTCCTTCAGTTTTCTTCATCTATTTTGAGATTCTGTTAGGTTAATATTATGTTTAAAATGATTATATTTTCTTGATAGATTTTCACTTTATCATTATAGTATGTCTCTTTTTATCTCTAATAACATTGTAAGTATATTTTGTCTAATGTTACTACAGTCATATCACCCTTCTTATGGTTGCTGTTTGCATGTGTAATTTTACATCATTTTACTTTCAACCTATTTTAATTTTTAATCTAAAGTGTCTCTCCTATAGAAAGTATACGTGAGGGGACCCCAAAACACTGAAATTTATTTATAAAAAATAAATTGTGGGTGAAGCTGTGATGGCCCAGTGGGTTGAGCGCTGGCTTTGCAACCCCAAGGTCCAAAGATCGAGTCCCAGTCCTGGTCCCAGCCATGGCCCATACAGATGCATATGCTGACCTGGGGTGTGGCCCCAGTTCAGTTCTTGCCAGAGTGAGCTTCCTACGTGGGAAGCACCCTGTTCAGCTCCCAGCTTGCAGATGCATGATTCCCATATGGGAGGCCCCTGGCCTGGTTCCCACTCTGTGAGGACCTCGCCCAGCTGTGTGGAATGAAACCATGTTGCAAACATGACGACATACAACTATGGAGAGTGTTCTGGGCCCTCCCTCTTCTCTCTGTCTATCTCTGTCAAAAACGATAAAAAATAAATGTGTTAAAAAAAATTGTGTGCTTAAACTTTAGTCACCTTCAAAGTACTCTTTATTTGATGCACTATACCTATTGAAATGCTTTCACCACTGCCCAAAACAATTTTTTAAGATATGTTTTATTTGAGAGAAGGTGAGAAAGGGGAGAGAGAGAGAGAAGGGAGAGGGCCCAGAGTAGTCTGCATAGTTTTACATCATTAGTTGTGATACAGTTTCATTCCACACAGGTGGATATGGGGCCGTGTGGGCTGGGAAACAAATCCAGGGCCTGAGAACCTTCACTGCTAAACCAACCCAGTGGTTACCAATTGTGCCACATTTCAGCACATGGGTTTGCATGGGCTGGGGTGGGAATTCAATCCTGGACCTCACAATTGTGAGGAAAGAGCTCAACTGCTGTGCTATCCTGGCATTCCTACAAAACAATTTTCAAACTTGTTTATTTTAAGGCCTTCTAGTGCTTCCACACTGGCAAAATGTTTCCCTTTAAGGACTTTTTCCATTCTGGGAAATGAACAAAAAGAGACACTCAGTGCAAAATCTTTTGAATAGGGAGGGTGGGGCTTGGAGATCATGCAATTTTTGGTCAAAAATTGCTGAATACTCAGCATGGTGTGGACAGGTGTGTCAACATGCCACACATTATTTGTATAAATCACTCATCATGAAATGGGCAATCACATTGAAGGGGTCTCCAAAAGAAATCCACTGAAGGGGAGGCCAGGATGGCTCAGTGGGTTGAGCGCTCACTTTGCAGCCCTGGGGACCAAGGATTGAATCCCGGCCCTGGCCCCTGTGGACTCATATGTGGAACTGGGGAGTGCCCCCAGTTCAGTTCTCATTGGGGCGAGACCCCAGCCCAGTTCCTGCCCTGTGCATCCCCGCCCACCTGTGGAATGAAACTACAGTGGTACCTCAGTTCACGAACTTAATTCATGATCTGACTCTGGTCGCAAACCGAATTGGTCGTGAACCGGGGCACAGTTTCCCATAGGGTTCAATGTAAATCCGGTTAATCCGTTCTGACCTTTTTTTTCGGTTTTTGAAGCACAAAAACTATGAAACAAATTACAATACACATTAGTACAGTATAGTAATGTACAAAGAGCACAACAAAAATCAAAAAAAGTCACTGAAAGTACTCACAGTGTACTTTTTTCTGTGTCTCTTTCTCTCCACGATCTTCCTACAGGAAGTCACAACCATGTGACAGCCAGGAAATAGCATTAAAATGGCTGCGGCTCCTGTTCGTGAACCGAAGCGGAGTTCGTGAACTGGAGCATATTTTGATGAACTTTTTTGTTTTTAGTTGTTGTTTTTTTAAATATTTATTTATTTATTTATTTATTTTGACAGAGAGAGAGAGAGACAGAGAGAGAGAGAGAGAGATACAGAGACAGGAGAGAACTGAACTGGGGGAGCTCCCAGTTCAGCATATGGATCCTCACGGGCCGGGGCCGGGATTCGATCCTCGGTCCCCGGGTCTGCAAAGTGAGCGCCTAACCCACTGAGCCATCCCGGCTTACCCTTGATTAACTTTTCTGTTCGTGAACCCAGTTGTTCATGAACAGAAGCGTTTGTGAACCGAGGTACCACTGTATATGGAAAGGCCGGTGATGTGCAACTGTGGAGGCTGTTCTGGGCCCTCCCCCTTCTCTCTGTCTCTGTATCTCTCTCTCTCTCTCTCTGTCAAAAACAATAAAAATAAATCTTAAAAAAAAATTAAGAAATTCACTGAAGCCTCTCACAATGCCAGCTGGTGCACTGATGCAGATGGGTTCCTAGAACACTCACCTAGCAGGGCAAGCCTGTACTACAAGGAGCCCGCTCTCCAGCGGACCTTATTTTTTATACTATTTGACAATCTCTGTCTTTTGATTGAATCACTAATCTAATCACATTTACTACTATTGATATAGTTAGATTTATGTCTTCTAATTTATTTTTGCTTTCAATAAACCTTGTCTATTTTAATACTCTATTCTTTCTTTATTCCTCTATTATTTATTTGTGTTAAGTACTTTCTGGTGTGTTTAATCATAATTTGCTTACATGTTTTTTAGTTGTTTAGTATGTTTTTTGCTATACTTTTTTGAATTATTTTCTTAAGGATTGTTCTAGGACTTACCATATACAACTTTCCTACGAGAGCATACTTTAGTTTACATTAATTCTGATAAGATAGAGAAATAATGTGTCTGGTTGTGAGTTACTTTGCATTTATTCTCTTGGAGTTTAACTTAGATGTATAAGGACTGTTCTCAAATTTGAGAAGCTTATACCCGTTATTTCCTCAAATATTTTCTGTTCTTTACTTACTCTTCTCTATTTCATGTACTCTCATTATGTATATGTTTGTGCCCCACATGTCTTAATTGTGTCCCACATGTCTCTATGAGTCTGTTCATTTTATTTGTTCTTTTTTCTTCCTATTGTTTGGATTGCCAAATCTTTACTGATCAAACTTTATGTTTGTTGACTTTTTGTCTTCTGTCAGCTTAAATTTACTGTTGAGCCCCTCTAGTAAACTTTTTATCTTAGTTTATAGTTTTCAACTTCAAAATTTCCATTTGGTTGTTCTTTTTTAATTGTATAATTTAATTTTTATAAATTATATACTATTTATATATTGATATTCTCTTTTTATTGAGACATGCTCATAATACCTTTGTTTACTTTGTTAAGTATAGTTTCCTAGTTCTGTGAATATACAGTTTTTAAAGATTTATTTTATTGGTTTGTTTTTTTAAAGAGACAGAGACAGAGAGAGACAGAGTAAAGGAGGTGGGCCCAGAGCAGTCTCCATAGTTGTACGTCATCAGTTTTTGACACGGTTTCATTCCACACAGGTGGGCAGGGGCTGCATAGGGTGGGAACTGGGCTGAGGGCCTCTTGCATGGGAGGCACATCCCCTGAAGCCAGGAGCCAAACTGGGTAGGGGGAATGAAAATCTAACTGGGGGCCACCTGCATGGGAAGCACACCCCAGTGCAGCATGGGCTGGGGCCAGGAGTTGATCCTCAGTCTAGGAGCTGCAAAGTGAGTGCTTAACTCATGGAGCCATCCCTGCTTCCCCTGTGAATATATTTTTAATCACTAATTTGACATACTTGTTATGTCCAAGCTCTGGGCTCTTTCACAGGCAATTTTTGTTGTTTGTGTTTTTTCTTTGTAAATGGGTCATATTTTTCTGTTTCTTTCCATGGGTCATAAATTTTAATTGAATATCAGCTACAGTAGACTCTCCATTAACCAGAACTCAAGCAACTTACAAACATTCCGAAGAAATGATACTACATTTATCTAACATAGATATGACTTAACTGAGAGTCCACCATAATATATTGCATGGATCCTCTCCTCCCCTCCAGATCTTGTTGTTCTTTGTTTAGAGACTTTGCTTGACAAGTTTCATGAGATCTATTGCACCCATAGTATAGAGCCTCAGCATCTCTCCTCAGAGGGGAAAACCATGCTCATGCACAGTTGCACTTGGGTGATGGTTCTTCAGCAGGGTTCTTTTTGACTCTTGTTTTGATCACTTTATTAAGCCAGCTACCGCTATTGGCATCATATTCAGCTGTTAGTTTCTACTAATTGCTTTCTGATTACAGTATTATTTCCGCAATGTCCTCCAGTGTAAATTGCTCCACAGTCTAATCCAATTAAATTCAATGTTCTTTGCAAGTGTGGTTTATATAGCCAGTCTGAGATTGGTTATGGTTCCAGGAAGAACCTTGTTAGCTGTTCTTCCTCTGGTTCTCTTCTGGTAAAGTAGGTGGTGTGTTTACCAGCTGCTTCTTAATTGCTCACCACCCAAATCTCTGTTTTTCGTCCTTTTTTTTTTTTTTTTGGTAAGATTTATTTTATTGTTTTCACAAGAGAGAGAGAGACAGAGAGAGGGGTAGAGCCCGGAGCAATCTCCATAGCTGTATGTCATTAGTTTTCTACATAGTTTCCTTACACACCAGTGGGTGTGGCGCTGCTCAGGGCAGGTACTGGGCTGGGGCCTCCCTCATGGGAAGCACATCCCTCCATTGTTTTTGAGAGAATTATAGGCTTTAAATTTCCCATACTTTGTTTCAAATAACATTAGTTTCTTTGGGAGAGCTTCAGAGCTCTCTGTACTTGTGGCTTACCTCTCTCTCACAGGGCAAAAACTCTGAGCCACTACTCCAGAGCTGGGTGTAGGACAGTGCCGAACTTTTCCCAGCATGACATTCCTCTTTGAAGAGCAGCACATAGGGAAGAGGTAGTTTTAGGTTTTCTGGGCTTGCCTTTCCTAGCACTGAATCTCTGTTCTACCATTGAGCTGGGGTGAGGTTGACTGGGACCTCTGTATTCTTTGTCCCATATCAGGTAGAGTTTCTGCCCTATAAGGACTAAGTAGAATAACACAGCCCCAAGTCCCTTGTCTGTATTTGTCTGTAATTTAGCCTTAGTAACATGGAGCTTGGAGTTATGAGGAATGCTGGTGGCCTGCCTGCTCATCTCATGAAAATAATGTAGCCTTTCACCATGAGCTTTGGAGAGAGGCAACAACATCCTCCTGGTTATACCTGTCAAGACTGGAGCTTTCCTGCTCATTGGGAAAGATGGAGGAGGTAGTGACTTAAGAGCAACAAATTCTTACTGTTCTCACAGAGACTTAGTCTATTTTCTTAGATATATGTTTCTTAATTTGCTGTGTGCCTTTGAAATAATTTTTGGAAAACTTAATTTTTTTAATGTAATTTTTATAAATTCTGGTTGTTTCTCTGGAGATCTAGTCCATGGAGCATCTCATACTACCAATCTGGAAGTGACCAAATAACAGTGATTTTAAATTTTCCTGAAGATTGTATTTTTCCAACCAGCCAGTCATTAAAAATAAAAATGTCAAACACATCTCTTTAGTACATGGACTTCTATAATTTTAGCGTGTGCCAAATTGTCTGTTAATTCTAGCTCTATCATTGACCATACCAGGGTGGTTTTTCTCTGTTCAACACTGGATGACAAGCTTACTGCATTATTAACAGACATAAGGAAAGTTCATTTAATCAATTAAATTGTCTAAGACAGCGTTAAGTCTGATGGACCTTAGGACATATCCAAATTTTGTATGGGGGCATTTATTCATTCTATAGCCAAAGATGAGTATTGGTTGGTAAGACTTATTCAGCAGAATTTTGGGGTTGTATGTGGAAGATGAAGAAGAATAAGAGATCATAACTATCCAGAGAAAAAGCAAAAGTAACAGTAGGTCTAGGAGAGTACATAAACTTGAGAAATTACAAGAAGCTTAGGGGAAACCGGGATGACTCAGTGGGTTAAGTGCTCACTTTACAGCTTCGGGGACGGAGGATCGAATCTGGGCCCCAGCCTGTGTGTTCCCATATGCTGAACTGGGGAGTGCCCCCAGTTCGGTTCTCACCAGGGAAAGACCCTGACCCAGTTCCTGCCCTGTGCAGCCCTGCGCCCACCTGTGGAATGAAACTATATGGAAAAACAAATGTGCAACTATGGAGACTGTTCTGGGCCCTCCCCCTTTTCTCTGTGTCTGTCTCTTTCTCTCTATCTCTGCCAAAAGCAATAAAAATAAATCTTTTAAAAAGAGAAAGAAGCTTAGTGTGGCTGGAGCATAAACTGGGAGGTAGAAGGTAGCAAGATTTTTGATTGTAGATTTAGGAAGGGCTAAAGCATTAAGGCAATTTATGCCAGGTTTCGCAGTCTCCATTAATCATAAAAGTGGCATTAAGCCTCATTTTGAGAAGAGTTAAATTGCCATTCATTTTTAAAATTCTTTGTCCTGTGGGTCACCCTTTGCTTTTATCTGAATTGAATTTCCTCTATTCTTCAAGAAACATTCTTAGTCAGGACTTGTATAAAGTATTTCTGAGAGAAATAAAAAATATCTAAAGCACAGCTGGAGGGCATGAATAGATTCCAAGGCATCTTTTATTCCCCTGGCATCATATTAACAGGTGAAGCATTTCTAAACCATGGAGAACTCAATATCTAAATCATAGATGGAACTGCATAACTGGAACCTATCAAAGAAATGACATTGTCAAAACAGCTACAGCTCTATTATGCTGCCCACTTTAGCCAAGTCACACACAAATTGGATTAGTAATAGCTTTAGGCTACCTCGATAGAACCAAAACAGATTCATGAGGTGCTGGGTCTTTTGGGTATGGCAGAAAACCACCCTGGGGACAAGATTATGTCCACAGTTTATATTCCATTGGGCTGTTCATTGTCAGACTAAAGGGAATTTGGAAAATTGTTTACTCATGTTGAATTTGTGAATTGTTTCTTGGGTTCTTAACTCTCATGGTAGCATTTAGATAATGATGATCACAACATAGTTATTTCTGATCATTTTAAGCAAGTGAAAGATGTTTCCCCCTTGTGCCCATGTCAGACACATAATTAGGGTTCAGGAGATATATCTTGACTTGTTTGGAACTGAAGGATATAAGTGGATTACAGCCCTCCTCATGATCCCTCCTTTAAATATATAGAGCCTGACACAGGTTCTGTCACGTAGAAAGACTCAGAAATTACTTTTTAATCAGTCGATTTTTGGTCCCTATTCTATAGCTGATGTGTTTCTTAAAAGAATAGACTTCTGATAAATGAAGCATTTTCCAGTCCTTTCTTCTATCCCTCAGTTGGTAGTTTACCTTTAGAAACCAGGGTGACAACCTTAATCGCACACTGCCCATGATATAAATATATATTTGGTGGATTGATTTTTTTATTTTTATAAAGAATTGGGAAATATGAAAAATTGGTAATTACATTTCATAAAGAAGGATATCTAAGAAATGGTATGGATTTACCAAAATTAGAGAAAATTAGATAGAATGCTGCCTCTGTATGAGAAGAAAGCAATCTTTAGATTATAAAGATTTTAGAACTTTTAAAACATACCTTATATTACAAAAATAATTTTAGAGTATTTGGAAAGTATAGAAGTTATAAGAAACAAAATTAAAATTATGTATGTTCTCATTT